>VMDO01016860.1:0-46494 GCA_007922755.1 Pedetes capensis | reverse complement strand
TTCAATGATATTGCTGAATGGTTATGGTAATAATTTATCTCCCTTTCCTTATGTAACAGTTGGAACTGAAAGTTTATAATGGAAAAATTAAATGGTTATTCAGCTATTGCAAGTAATTTATTTTCATTAAAAATTTCAGTAATGCTTTTATTACCTTATATTTTCTTATAATTATATTATAAAGTTACTTAAAGATGTCAAAATATAATATGTGCATAACTACATATAAATTCCCCACATGTCTGTCAGTTTGCTGTACTGTGAGGGCTTGCATGTTGCAATGAGGCTGAAAGCTATGTCACCTGTATTTCACATACCAGCAGGGTCACCCATGGTGGACAGGTTTCACCTGAGCTTCCAAACTAAGACAGACTAGGGAGGATGACCTAGCAAACCATTCCCAAAACAACAAGCCACTGAAAACCCTCAGAATAGCAAAGAAACACTGTTGGACAAATGCTGGAAAATGAGTCCTCCAGGTTGGAAAGCAATCAAAAGACTACTAAAGAGTTGCCTCCTCAAAGCAGAGTCTACCTTGATGACAGAAAGGAGTAAAGCCCCAGGGACATTTGCTGATGGGACATGACTCAAAATCGGGAAAAACTATAAACATCCATTAATAATTGGAATGAGGAATGTACAAATTATGAATCTAGGAAAATTAGAAAATCTTTAAAGAGAAATGGAACACATAAATTTTGACATTCTAGGCATCGGTGAACTAAGATGGACTGGCATGGGCCATTGAGTCAGACAATCATGTGGTCTACTATGCTGGGAATGACCAACTAAAGAGACATGGGATTTCATTTATCATTAAAAAAAGACATATCAAGATCTGTCCTGAAATACAATGCTGTCAATGACAGAATAATATCCATATGCTTACAAGGAAGACCAGTTAATATGACTGTTATTCAAATATATGTACCTATTACTAAGGCCACCAGTGAAGAAAAAGAAGATTTCTACCAGCTTCTGCAATCTGAAATAGATCAAACATGCAATCAGGTCATACTAATAATTACTGGTGACTGGAATGAAAAAGTTGGAAACAAAGAAGAAGGTTCAATATTTGGAAAATATGGTCTTGTTGACAGAAATGATGCTGGAGATTGCATGATAGAATTTTGTCAGACCAATGACCTTTTCATAACAACTATACTTTTTCACCAGTATAAGCAGCAACTATACACATGGACTTCAACAGATGGAACATATAGTAACAAAATTGATTACATTTCTGGAAAGAAATGATGGGAAAGCTCCATATCAAATGTCAGAACAAGACCAGGTGCTGATTGTGGATCAGACCATCAACTTCTCATAAGCAAATTCAAAGTGAAACTAAAGAAAATTAGAACAAATGTATGAGAGCGAAGATATGACCTTGAGTATATCCTACCTGAGTTCAGAGACCATCTCAAGAACAGGTTAAGTGCATAGACATGTCATAGAAGACCACACAAGTTGGGGCATGACACCAAAGATATCATTCATGAAGGAAGCAAAGGGTTAGTAAAAAGAGAGGAAAAAAAGAAAAGACCAGTTACATGTCAAAAGAGACTCTGAAAGTTACCTTTGAACATCAAGCAGCTAAAGTAAAAGAAGACATGATGAAGTTAAGGAACTAAACAGAAGATTTCAAAAGACAGCTCAAGAAGACAAAAGCAAATACTAAAATAACATGTGCAAAGAGCTGGAGGCAGAAAATCAAGTTTGTGTTTCTCAAGCTTAAGGAAGTAAAGAAAAAATCCAAGCTTCTAGTATCAATAGTGAAAGATTCTAAAGGAAAAATATTAAATGATGCAGGGAACATCAAAAGAAGATGGAAGGAATGCATGGAGTCATTACATAAAAAAGAATTGGTAGATGACCAACCACTTCAGGAGGTTGCATATGGAAAGGAACCAATGATATTGAAAGACGAAGTAGAAGCTGCCTTGAAAGAACTGGTGAGACACAAGCCTCCAGGAATTGATGGAATACCAACAGAGATGTTTCAACAAACAGATGCAGCACTGGAGGTGCTAACATGTTTATGCCAACAGATTTGGAAAACAGCTACCTGGCCAACTGACTGAAAGAGATCCATATTTGTGCCTATTCCCAAAAACGAGTATGCAACTGAATGTGCAAACTATCAAATAATATCATTAATATCACACACAAGCAAAATTTTACTAATGATCATTCAAAAGTGACTGAAGCAGTCTATAGACAGGGAACTGCCAGAAAATCAAGCCCAATTCACTAAAGGGTGGGGAACCAGGGACATCATTGCTGATGTCAGGTGAATATTAGCCCAAAGCAGAGAATATCAAAAAGATGTCTATCTATGTTTTATTGACTATGCAAAGGCATTTGATTGTGTGGATCATAATAAATTATGGATAACACTTCAAAAAATTGGAATACCAGACCACCTAATTGTACTCATGAGGAATCTGTCCATGAAATAGGAGGCAGTTGTTCAAATAGAACAAGGAAATACTGCCTGGTTTAAAGTTGAGAAAGGTGTGCATCAGGTATGTATACTTTCACCATATCTTTTCAATTTATATGCTGAGCAAATTATCTGAGAAGCTAGACTTTATGAGGAAGAACGTGGCATTAGGATTGGTGGAAAACTCATTAACAACCCACATTATAGAGATGACACAACTCTGCTTGCTGAAAGTGAAGAGGATTTAAAACCTTTACTGATGAAGATCAAAGAACATAGCCTACTGATTTTTGAGTGTGAATTTTATATCCTGCCACTTTGCTAAAGGAAATAATTAGGTCTAAAAGTTTTCTAGATGAGGTTTGGGGGTCCTTTAGGTAAATTATCATGTCATCTGCACATTTGGTTAATATGACCTCTTCATTGCCTATCTGCATCCTTTGATTTCTTTTTCTTGTCTGATTGTCCTGGCAATGACTTCAATCACAATGTTAAGTAGAATAGGAGAGAATGGGCATCCTTGTCTTGTTCCAGATTGTAGAGGAAGTGGTTTCAATTTTTCTACATTGAATATAATGTTGGCCGTAGGTCTGTCATAGATGGCTTTTATGATGTTAAGATATGTTATATCTATCTTCTCCAAGGTTTTTATCATGAAAAGATGTTACACTTTGTCAAAGTCCTTCTGAGCATCAATTGAGATGATCACGTGATTTTTGTTTGCAAATCTTTTTGTATGTTGAATTATGTTAATTGATTCTAGTATGTTAAACAAGCCTTGTATCTGTGGAGTAAATACCACTTGGTCATGGAGAACAATCTTTTTAATATGTTGCTGGATTCAGTTTGCCAGTATTTTGTTAAGGATTTTTGCACCTATGTTCATGAGAGAAATGGGTCTATAATTCTCTATCTTAGATGTATCCTCTCCTGGTTTAGGTATTAGGGTGATGGTAGCTTCATAAAATGAGTTTGGGAGTATTCCCTTTTTTTCTACTTTTTGAAATAATTTGAGGATGACAGGTGTTATATCTTTGAAAGTTTGGTAAAATTCTGCTATGAACCCATCAGGACCTGGGCTCTTCTTTGCTGGGAGGCTTTTTATTATCTTTTCTATTTCAGTATATGTAATGGGTTTGTTTAAGGAACTTATGTCTTCTGGGGTTAGTTTTGGTAAATCATATGTGTTAATAAATGTATTCATTTCTTCTGTATTTTTGTATTTGGGGGATACAATTTCTCAAAGTATTCCCTGATGGTTTTTGTATTTCATTGTAGTCAGTGGTTGTGATCCCTTTTTCATTTCTAATTTTTTCTATGTTGGCTTTTTCCTTTTCTTTTTGATGAGATTGGCCAGAGGAGTGTCTATTTTATTAATCTTTTCAAAGAACCAGCTCCTAGACTCATTAATTCTTTGAATTATCTTTTTAGATTCTAGTTGAGACACTTCTGCTTTTATCTTGGTAATTTCTTTCTGAGTGCTCCTTTTAGGATTGATTTGTTGTTGACTTTCTAGTATTTTGAAGTGTATCATTAGGTGATTTATTTGGCTTCTCTCTATCTTATTGGTGAAGGTACTTAATGCTATAAACTTCTCTCTTAAAACTGCCTTTGCTGTATCCCTTATGTTTTGGTAGGATGTGTTTTCATCATCAGTTGATCACAGGAATTTTTTAATTTCCATTTTGATTTCTTCAACAATGCATTGATCATTCAAAAGTGTATTATTTAGTCTCCATGAGTTTGTAAAATTTCTGGAATTATCCTTGCTTTTCTGTTCCAAGTTTATTCCATTGTGGTCTGATAGGGTACAGGGGATAATTTCTATTTTTTTGTACTTATTGACAGAATTCTTATGGGCTACCATATGGTCTATCTTGCAAAATGTTCCATGTTGAGCTAAGAATATGTATTCCTCATCATATGAAATGTAATACTCTGTATATATCTGTGAGGTCCAATTGGCTTAGGGTAGAGATTAGGCTCATCAGTTTCTTTGTTGATTCTCTGTTTTGATGACCTATCTCTTGGCAAAAGTGGAATATTGAAGTCTCCCATAATTATTAGGTCCAATAAAATTCCTTATGTCCCATAAAGTTCATTTTATAATGCTTATAAAGGTGACCCAGTATTTGGAGCATATATATTAGACCCATCTTATAAAGGTGACTCAGTATTTGGAGTGTGTATATTTAGAAGCATTATTGGTTCCTGGCTGATTGTTCCTTTTAGTAATACGTAGTGTCCTTCCTTATCTCTTCTAATTAGTTTTGGATTGAAAGTTAATCCATCTGATATTAGAATGGCAACACCTACTTTTTTTTCTTCCTGCTTGAAATATTGTTTTCCAATCCTTAAATCTCAATCTATTGTAGTCTTTGTGGGTTGGATGAGTCTCTTGTATGGCACAATTGAAGGTTTTTGTTTTTTTATCCAATTTGCCAGCCTCTCTTAATTGGTGAGTTAAGACCATTTACATTAATAGTAATTATTGAGAAGTGTCCATTGTTATGCATCCAGTGCTTACATGTTGCTGGATTTTGATTCATGGTTGCTCTATTGCCTTCTTGATTTCCTCTCATGTTATCTGTTCAATTCTTTGAAATTCTTTGTAATGTTGTCTTATCTCACCTGAATGTGGTAATTGATTGATGGTCCTCTGTAAAGCTGGTTGAATGAATCAATATCATGGAATGTCTGGTACTCTTCATCTATTTTCAAAAATAACTTTGCTGGGTATTGTATTCTTGGTTGGAAGTTGTTCTTTTTTAGAATGTGAATTATATGTGTCCAGGTCTTTCTTCCTTTCAGTGTTGATATGGAGAAGTCTGCAGTTATCTTAATGGGTTTTCTTGTAAACACTACTTTGGGTTTTTCCCTGCCTGCTTTCAAAATTGCTTCTCTGTTGTCCAATGTAAGCATTCATACTATGATATGTCATGGGGAGGATATGTTTTGGTCTACTCATGGTGGTGTCCTGAATGTTTCAGTTGTGTATGTATCCAGATCCTGGATTATCTCTGAGAAATTTTCCTTAAAGATGTCATAAAATAGATTTCTTAATCCTCTGGTGTACCTTTCTTCTCCTTCAGGGACACCCTGAATTCTTAAGTTTCATTTTTTCATTCTGTCTGAGGTTTTTGAAAACCGTTTTTATATTCTTTCATCATTTTTTCCATTTGGGACTATATGTACTTAATTTCTTGGATTGAGTCCTCAGAGTCTGAAATTTATAGCTCAGCCTCATCAAGTCTTGATGAAGAGGATTCTTTTGCAGATTTTAATTCATTTAGCTTGGTTTGCATGTCAAGGATTGCCACTTGGTTTTTCCTTATCATTTGTAGCTGCGAGGAGAGTACAGACTTCAGGAGAGATACTTTCTTTTCAAGGATTTCAAGGGTGCTGGTGGTATTAGTTTTGATTTATCTTACTATACTAATGGGCTGGGATTTAGTTCAGTTGGTAGAGCACTGCGCTTCAGTATCTGAGGTCCCATTCAACTCCCAGCACCAAAAAAATGGGAGAAGGACCTGGCAATCCACTCCCAAGGCAATCTTGAAACAGTCAGCCATTGAAAACCCTATGAGGGTCGCTATGAGTCGGATACCAACTCGATGGCACCTAACAACAACAACTATACTAATAACCAAAACTCTGAATTCCGACTCAGACATCTCTAGAAATTGGGATTCTTTGTGCTGGCTTTTAAGAGGCTTTGGCTGTGGCATCTTCACATCCAGCATGCCCCTTCTCATGTCTTGTAGATCTTTCATGCTGCTTGCCCATTTCTTGGTCTGGAAATTAGGATTCACCTCCCTCAAGTGTGAAGAGCTTCTCCCTGTGGTGTTCCTTTGAGTTTGGGTGAAAGGGAATCTCTGACTTCATTCTCACTCCCCTGCCCCATATTTTGCAGTTTCAGAACCCTAGATAAGGTTCTGCTTCAGGCTCTATATTCAGTACTGCCCCCTTCAGATTCATTCTCATCACTGTGCTCCTAGTCCCTGGTTGGTCTACTACCTGCACTATGAGTCCTTGGTTGTCTAGTCTCTGGGGCTCTTATTCTGGATCTCCAGCCATACTTGACTCAAGATGAGCCTAGTTTTTGATCGGTTCTCCTAGGTTCGGGGAAGGATAAGTTTGTGGCACTCTTCTCTGAGCCCTGGCCTCTCCACTCCTCAGTTTCCCACTCTCTAATTCACTATCCCAATGGGGCTGTGGGCTACAGAGGCAACAGACTGTGTTTCTGTACTGGAGGATGAGGAGAAAGAGGATATGGGGAGAGGAAAGGGAAAAAGAAGGGGGAGAAAACAAAGACAAATAGAAATTAAAATATAAAATTATAAACTAGAAATATACATAACTATTGAGGATATGAATCCTAAAAAGTATTTTAAAAAAAAGAGTAAGAGGAAAGAAGAGAGATAGACTATTAGGCAACCATATATACCAAAGCACACTGAAAAGGGCCAGAAGGAAAACACCATCACAGCAAAAAAATACCATAGCAGAGTAAAATGTAGTAGAAAACCATATCGTTGCAGAAAAAAACCATCTTGACCCTTTTAGGAAAATATGTCTTAATAGAACTAACAAGCCATGGAAAGAAATAAAGAGGAAAAAATACATCAAGACATAAAGGGAAGGCATGATGCAACCTATCTACCCATAGATGTAGGGAGGACAGAAAGAAAGTGTTGTCCATTAATATCAGCACACACACACACACACACACACACACAAAAGAAAAAAAAAAAAAAAACCCTGTATACCCTCACAGGTGGTATCAGAACTGTTAAGTGAATAAGCACTAGAGTATACTAGACAGCTCAGGCTAGAGCAGCTTTCCTTCTATCAGCAATAGTCATCAACCTTCTGAGAGGGCCATGCCTCATTTCATTGGCTATCTTTGCTTGGTGTTTTGTGGACTCTCCTTCCTGTCTGCTGCTGTTAGGAGAAGTTGTGCAGGGTTGTCCAGCTTCAACCCTACTGCCACCTCAGATCTGTCTTCATTTTTCTCCAGGGAAATGTTCCTGAGCAATGAGGATTGATTTAGTTTGGGATTTCTCAGTTCCACTGTAAGGAAAGGGATTTTCCCTACCTGCTCTCTTGTTGAAAGCAGGCAGGTTCAGGGGGAAGGGTTTCTGTGAAGCTTCTCTCAGGTGTGGTGGGGGGAGAGATAGTGGAAAGTCTCACAGTCTCTCAGACTGAACCAAGTTACTGGGTGCTCTCAGAGAGTTATCTGTGCCATGTACAATGAAATGCATATATGGAAATGTCACAGTGAAATATATGTCAGAATGAAACACATTAAGTTGTACATTAAAATTTTCCAATAAAAAAAGAAAGAAAACTAACACTAAACAAGGGATTTGAAACCTGATGTTTGGGTACATAATAGATTTATTAGTTACTATGTTTTATTTATCTAAGGTGTACTTTCTGCAAAATGACTTCAATAACTTTTGCCCTCAATCAAAGCCAAGGTTTCACCAAATAGCTTACATAGCATTTAATCTGTAGGATCTTAGCACAGTAAATATACTATACATAGTTTCCAATATTTTAATAGAAATTACATGCTTCCTATTGCAGAAGTGTAATTCAAGAATGATTGTCATCTCAAAAATGTTTCCAGAATTTCCAGGAGAAATCAGATAGAAATGAGTTGACCAAGAGGGAATCTGTGTAAGGACTATTGCATGGCTGAATGTGTAAGGAGAACAAAAGCCTGCCTTCCCAAACTGCACTTTAACAGCCACACTACTTTCTGTTAAGCTTTGAAAGGCTCTTGGATTTAGACAAAAAATAAATTCATTGTAACCAGCTGCTGTATTAAAAAGAGAAATGACAGCAAATTCCCTCAACTCCTGAAGAGTTGGGGTGGAGGTCAAAGGGCTGTATGATAAATATACAGAAAATGCCCAAAGCTTCTCAAAAGAAATTTTTTGGTGAGTGAGTAGATCTTTAGATTTCCAAGAAAAATGATAATCTATTGTGAATCACAATTCAAGAATAAAATACAGAAGTGTAATAATGGCCAATAATTTCTATCTGATCACTACTGTTATAAATGTCTTCTTATGATCATTCTCCCTCAGAGTCTCTGTAATTCTGTTATACAAATCCCCTCAACAAAGTTGAAAGACACCCATGTAATGTTCAGCAGAACACATTTTGAATATTTTTATAAATATAAATGTTTCCTAAGAAATATTTTTTAAAAAAGAACATAGCCTTCAGTATGGGTTGTGACTAAACAGCAACAAAACAAAAATCCTTACCACTGGATCAGTATGCCATTTCACAATAAATGGAGAAAAGATTGAGGTTTTCCATGATTTTGCTTTACTTGGTTCTACAATGAACACCCATGGAAGCAGCAGTCAAGAAAGCAAAAGATGCACTGCTTTGGGAAAAGCTGTGGCAAAAGATCTCTTTAAACTAAAGATGTCACATTGAAGATGAAAGTGCACCTGACTCATGCCATGGTATTTTCAGTTGCACTACATGGTTGTGAAAGCTGGACATTGAACAGGGGAGACAGGAAAAGAATTGATGCTTCTGAATTATGGTGCTGGAGATGATTGGTAAATATACATACCATGGACTGCCAAAAGAACCAACAGACCTGTCCTAGAAGAAGTACAACCAGAGTGCTCCTTGGAAGCAAGGATGGCTAGACTGGGTCTTACGTATTTTGGACATATAGTGAGGAGAGACCATTCCCTGGAGAAAGACATCATGTTTGGGAGAGTGGCATGTCAATGAAAAAAAAAAAAAAAAGAAAGAAAAGCTCCACCAGATGGATTGACACAGTTTCTCCAACAATGGGCTTAAACATAAATATGGTTGTGTTCCTTGCACAGGATCAGGGTGTGTTTTGTTCCACTGTACATAGGGTCACTATGAGTTGGACTCAACTCCACAGCACCTAACAACAATATGTGTAAATTGCCTAGACAACGGGAAATATCCTCAAAGTTCTTTCCCTTAAAAAAGGAACTACTCTACCAAAATGTTATATCACACTGTGGACTACTTAAATTCTTTTAGTTAATCAGTAAAAAATAAAGGCCTCACAACTGTTATAGGTAAGAAAAAGATACACTTTAATCAACAATAAAAAAATCATTATTCTGAACATTCAGACCTGTATTACCATAAGTCATTTCTTGAAAGTCAAACCTCACATCAATCATTTTTGTTGATGTTATTAGGTGCTCTCAAGTTGTGTCTGACTTATAGCAACTCTCATAGGATTTTCAAAGGAGGATTGTTTCTGAATTGCTTGAGGAGTGGATTGTTACATCCTTCTCCCATTTTTGCAGTGGTGGTGATCGAACCCAGGGCCTCAGAGAGCCCAGGGTGGCACTCTACCAGCTGAGCTAAACCCCAGCTCCACATACATCATAAAGAATCATATATAACATCAAAGAAGATAAAAGCCATAGGAATATTTTTTGTGTTGAAGTTAGGCTAACAATGGAAAAGCCAGGCCAGTATAGCAAAATCTGAGGGAACCTCATTTCTTAGAGGGAGCATATGCTGCCTGAATAATTGTTCATATTTTTATGATAATCATAGCAAATATTCATCTCAGTGAAAACAATACAGCAAAGCCCTTCTCATCTAGTAATACCCTGAATTTAACAACACATAATAAAAATGCATGTATTCACACTTTGAAAAGATAAATATTAATGTTACTGTTTTTGACTACAAAAAAAAAGGTAAATAAAAACTTTTAGCCACTAAGCAGATACTTTTAGGGATAATCACTTGTGCTTGTATGTCGGGGGGAGAGAGCTGATGTCCTTATTTTTAAAATTTTTTATAAAATTGAATATGTATTTATTTGTTTGTTTGTTTGTTTGTTTTTGTGGCCCTCAGGGATTGAGCCTAAGGCATAGGGCATGCTATACAATTACCTACCACTGAACCACACTCCAAGCCCCTTTCTTGTTTTTTATTTTGAGACAGGGTCTTGCTAAGTTGAACAGGCAGTCTTTGGCCTCAAATCTATGATGATTCTACCTCTACTTGAGTCGTAGGACTACAGAAATGTGCCACAGCACTGTGCTACCTGGTGACTTTTCAAGTGACTGTTAAAAATCCTTTCAAGCTTTTTGTGTGTTTTGGATTTTTGTTGGTTTGTTTCTTGTTTTTTGTTTGCTCTTTAAGATCAAGCCCTCCAGAGAAACTCACAAGGACCCACCTAAAATCTCACTTGCCCTGAGTCATTCCTTGTAGGAGATCTAGAGTAAACTTTGCTCATTATAACTAAATCCTCCACCCACAGGTGGTCCCATCAACCTATTCCAAGTATACAAAGCATGACCTTGAACTGAGCATGCTCAGGAATATGTCCACCTCTCTCTGTGACGAGGGTCTTTTCTATATGAATATGTACTGTGCTTCCCCAATAAAAGTGCCCTGCTTTCTTTGTCTGGGGAGACATTGCTTTGAGAATTGTCTCTGGTGAGCTCCTTACTTGCTTCAAGTAATAAACTTCTTCACTCTTTATCTCCAGGTTGATCTTATCAGCTTTGCATTCACCAAAGGGTTGAACCCACTGCATTTGGTTACAAATTCACATGAATTACCTGTAAACCACCTCCTCTGCTATAGTGATTTTCTATTTTACTCCTTCTGCTCATACGTCCCATATCTAAGAAAACTTATGCCAATGATTTCAAGATAAACATCCTCTGTATATAATTTCCTCCTAGGTCAGATAGAAAATAACAAACAACATAGAAAGATCTGCAGGATCATAACATAATTTTAAATGAAAATATTTAATCATTGACTCTAAAGATGAAATTATGTTAATTATTTTTCAATGTCATATTTATTTATGTTCATAAAATGTTTGAATTTGTGTTTGACAATCAGATTTGAGAGTCTCATCAAAACTCAGACTCATACATTAAAGCTGAAAGCATCAGACCGTTATAAAAAAGAACAAATGAAAAGTGAAAAAAAGAATCAAAATGCACAGAAGCTGAACATCAGAAATTACTCTTTTCCTTTCACTGGTTTATAATATAACAGAAAATAATGACAAGTCTCAATAAAAGTATTTTCTTCCAATTTTCAGGTTACTTAAAAGTCGTAATAATAAAGATAATTCTCTTCTGCCTAATAGTACCTGCACTGGGACAGTTAAATTCTCAGTTTAAGTAGAAACTAGAGATTAGAAAGATTGTTACAGAACGTAGTCTTAATTAAGATTAACTCCAGCCCATTATCCTACTTTATCCAACATAGTTTGGGGGACAGGATTGTATGTGAAGATCTACAATAGTAGAAGCAGACCATACATTAGCTGAATGAATACCAATTGTCTTTGAAGAGCGAGACTACTAAAGACAGAACAGTATAAAAGAATAGTACCAATTAATGCTGTTTTGCACTTTATTTTCCCTTTGGGGAAGTTTTTCTGCATATGTTTTCTTTACAAATCTACTTAATTTTCCTTTAAACTGTTGCTAGGAAAGAACTTGGTTAGAAAAGGATTTGTATAAACTAAATGTCTGTAAAATTCCATATCATTAATAATATTGAATAGAGATAACCAGCATTATATGCTACTTCTTCATTGTTGAAAATGTATATGAATACACAGATAAATATAGATATCATTTATATCTAGTGACAAATTCCAAAATAGAAATGCATATGAAAATAATCAAGCATTGATTATCTATTTTCCAATTGTATAATACCTTCTAAATTCTATAGCATATTAAAATAGATTATTTACCTAAAGGCTGAATACTGCATGTAAAATATCTTCAAGTATTTTTAAGTAACAATTATAAGATATAAAAAGTAAATGGATATTTCTATAATCTTACAAATCTGTAGTTTAGAAAATATCATATGTGTCTATTATAGAGGAAGTCTAGAAAAATATAAATGAAAGAAATTTTAAATTTTGAATATGCCTGAGAGACTATTCCAACAAATAAATTTGCTAAAATAATACATTTACAGAATTTTTCATGGAAATTACCAGAACATGACTAGTTACTCACTTCAAAATAAGAACAAGGCAGAAAGACTGGATTTGATGCTAGATCCCACAACCTATTGTTCCCACATTCATCCCATCCTCCCCTTCCCAGTAACAAAGATGGAACAAATGCTGGGATTATAGAGTTATCCACAGATCAAGACAGAAGGTATTATCCAGATTTGATGTCCAGTCTGATAGTCAAGGAAACCATAGACTGAATTTCATCTTCCTCATCAAGTTCAAAATGACAAAATTTCTCAAAACCAAGAATAAAAATAAAAGTAAAATGTACAGTCATAGGGATAAGAAAACCCTGGAACAAAGTGTATATGAAAGATCAGATGTGAAAATCTTCCCACATAATCCCTAAAGGGCAATGTCTTCACAGATCACTTCACAGCAAAAGTTTCCAGAGATATTTTCCTGTCTTTTTCTTTCTTTGTTTTTTATTAGAAATTTTTAATGTACAACTTAATGTGCTTCATTCTGAAATGTCATTGTGACATTTCCATATATGTGTTTCATTGTACATTGCTCACATAACTTCCCCCTTACTCTCTTGTGCCTCTCCTCCCCCATCTCCGACCCCCCACACACACACACCAATCTGCTTCTTTCTACTTGTATGTCTTTTTGTGGGAATATTTATCTATACATGTGCATCTGGATTTTAATTTAAGTCCAAACTTCTTTCTATAGTGATCTATCATTTTACATTCTCAGCAGTAATGAGTAATCTAGTAATAATGAGTAATCTAGTCTGTTTGCATTATTGATATCCTTTGGTATTATTGGTATTATTATTAGTTCCCAAACTATTGAAGTTGGTCTGTTTACTTTGAGGTTGACCTCTTTCTCATTCCTCATGTCTGATATTTTCCTCTCTTAATCCTTGAGTGGAAGAGATGGAAAAAGGAAAAAGAAAAAAAATCTCTGAAAATTTCTAATCATGAGCTCATGGTATTAGGATTAGGTTCCACACCACATGAGAGGCAATGTGTCCTTTTACTCATAACATTTATTTTCAAATTATACTGGTTTTAGTGACCATAAATACCTGGAAAAAAGTAGAACAAATTGCTGCTAAATGAGCTAATCATCATCCCAAAAGTCAAAGAATTTCCACAAATAATAAGATACTATTTTAGGGAATATGAACTCTCAATAAAATGTATATTAGTAAATATATTAGGAAAACACTACCACGAATAAGCCATCCAACTATTTTAAACACATACACACTATTACGTGTGTGTGTGTGTGTGTGTGTGTGTGTGTGTGTGTGTGGTATAAAGCTGACATTAGAATAATGAAATTGTTATTGTTATTGCAGTCCAGTTGGGTCTGACTCATAGCAACCCTATGTAAATAGAATGAAACACTCCCCAACTCAGCGCCATGCCCAGCACATCTCTGCTATTTATAGGGTTTTCAGTGACAGATTCTTTCAGGAGTGGATTGCCAGGTCCTTCTCCCTCACCTGCAGTACTTAGTACTCCCAGGTGGTCTCCCATCCAAGAACTAACCAAGCTGACCCTGCTTAGCTTCTGAGATCAGGCAGGATTGGATGCTAGGGTGCTATGGCTGCAGACAGAATAATGAAATAGAAAATATAAAATAAAAATATATTTATGGAAGAAAAAGAGTTTCAAATTTGATCAGTTGAATAACCAAAAATAACCAAACAGAACTTTTTAAAAAAATACAATGAATTTCAACCAAATACAATGACCTGAATTAAATATTGAACTGAAAAACTAATGCTAGATTCTCAAATTTATTAACAAATTTACTTAAGCATTGTATGATTTTTCATATTGTAATCAGGGCCACAACACTGTAAAGATACCAATAAATTCCTAGTTCAAAAGACCATGTATTTTAATATTAGTTTATCTGAATCAAAATTTAAAAGTTGAAGTCACCTCTTAATGCAATGTGCCAATAGTCTTTAACTGCTCTTTATCTTCAGTAGTCAATAGATATAAACAATCTCTCTATACTCCCCTCACCTTTCCATCTTTTAAATAAGAGCTTCCTTTTCTAAGAGCTAATGAAATGCTCAGCCTATCCTCTGTACTGTCCTGAGTCAACTTTCTTTCCCTAAAAATTTCTTCCATACTCCAAAAAGTACAATAAAATGTGATATTCTGCTCCCAATCATCAGTTTCTCTCCTAAAAAATGTATCAACCCAAAATTCATATGATTACATTGATCTTAGTTTAGCCTTTGAATTCTCTATATTTTTCCTATAGGTAGAAAAGATGGATGGATAGATAGGTAGGTAGGTAGATAGATGATAGATAGATAGATAGATAGATAGATAGATAGATAGATAGATAGATAGATACAGATATTCAAAGCAGGGGTCTTATAGTCATTCTTCACATATGCCCTGTCTTTTTACGTATTTATGATGTTTTTAGAGGACTATTGTTCAAATATCTGTTAGACTGTGGTATGGATAATATTACTGTTCTTATTATATCTGCTTTTGAGTATCTGATTTATTTAGAATTATATATTTGATTTTCCCTTTTTCATTTTAACTTTGAGCATCACTTTGTAATACTGGAGTGAATTTCCCTTGTGCTTGATGACTAGTTTATAAATATATGAAATGCATTTGGCTATGCTGGCTACAAAATAAATGCTATATGAGTTTGCTGTTTTTACCCTGAATTTTGATCCTCACATTTTCTAGTTATTTCAATCATATCTGAGATCTTAATTTAAAAAACCACTGAAGTAAAGAAAGTACCATAAGCAAGAGTCATTATAAAATCAGACTATAAAGTTAGACTTCCAAATACCCAAAGCACTAGAATTGCCAGATTACAGGAGGTAAAATGATTATATATCCAGGAGTATCTCTCAGCTTGTCATGCTGCAAAGGCTTGCATGTTGCTGGGATGCTGAAAGCTATGCCCCTAGTATTTTAGACACCATGAGGGACACCTATAGTGGACAGGTTTCAGCTGAGCTTCCAGAATAAGACAGACTAGGGAGAAGGACCTGGCAGTCCAGTCTGGAAACATTTAATCATTGAAAACCCCATTAATAGGAGAGAAGCATTGTTAAATATAGTGCCATAAAATGAGCCCCTCATGTTGGAAGGCATTCAAGAAATGACTAGGGAAGAGTTGCCTCTTCAAAGTACAGTCAACCTTAATGATGGGAATGGACTAAAGTCCCTGGGACCTCCATTTGCTGATGTGGCATTATTCAACATGAGAAAAAAACATAGTTGCTGCAACAAAGGGCTCAAACATAAAAAGATCATGTGCATGGCATTGTGTTGGGTAGTGTTTTCTTTCTGTTATACACAGGGCTGCTATGAGTTGGATCAGACGTGATGGCAACTAGCAACAACAATAATATACACATTGTAAGACTTCTTTTTTATATTTTTATAAAATTTAGAGAAATGAGAACAATATGAAACTGGTGGAAAATTTGTTTGTTTTTGTGAAACTAATCTATCAACGCTTGTTTCAACTGAAATGGATACAATTCTTAGTTCTCAAGTAAATTTTTCAATGGTCAGTTTGCACCATCTAGAATTGTGTTGAGTTGGATTTTCAAAAATATTGGCGACTGCTGTTTTACTTTTCATGTTGCCAAAAATGCATGTAATCTCTGATGCATCCTTAAGTGGCTTCAAACAGCTTCAAATCACTGCAAATTAAACCTGATTAACTCTACTGACCGGTAATTGTACTAACCTGACTCACATTACCAACTGTGACATAGTCACCCTATTTGAAGGTTAGAATTTGATACCATGGTGCCATCCCTCTATGTAGTAAAGAACTAAGTGTTCTGTAAACATGCACAGTATTGCTTTGGAACTTCAAAATTGGAACTATACAGGAGTCCTGAAGAAAATAAACTTTAAAGGCATATAGTGTTAAAAAATTTTGTGGTGCCACATTACCAACTGTCCTGAGCTATATGCAGCCCATGGGTTGTGGGTTGGACACAACTACCTTAAATGATGCAAAGGTGCCTACTGGGAATATATGCATAGGATGCAAAGTTTCTTATAAGTTTTGGAGTATTCATCAATTAGATCAGTCAATCCTATTATTTTGATCAGTTAAAAACTTCCTTTTTAATATTACTTTTGGTCTTGGAGCCGGGCGTGGTGGTGCACACCTGTAATCCTGGCGACTTGGGAGGTGAAGGCAGGAGGATAGCAAATTTGAGACCAGAGGAAGTCTATGTAATTTAGCAAGAACCTGTCTCAAAAAAGTGGGACACCCTGAGTTCAACACCCACACCAAAAAAAAAAAAAAAAAAAGACCTTTGGTCTTTCAAGTTTTCTAATTCATGCTTCTTGTTTTTAAACATTTTCTATTGCCTAGAAATATGTTTCACATCTAGTTTTTCAATTGGCTAAAATAGACTAGTTTATAATAGTTTAATCTTTTTGTTGTATCCACTTTGTATTTCACTTGTTTTCAGTGTTTTTCCCTAAATAATCTTTTCTAAAACAGTATTTTGTTTCTTAAATACCTGTATTCTTATGTATAGTTATTATTTCATAGTTCATTGATCTCTGTACTTATTATATTTTAAGTTTTTATTTCTTTCATTTTGCTTTTTGTTTTTCAAACCTCTGGTTTCAAATATTTAGCTTATTCATTTTTCATCTTTCTTGCTTTCAGATAAATGTATTAAGATACAACACATTTTTATTCTATCTACTGCTTTAGCTACATCCCGTACACTCTGGAATGTAGTGAGTCTATTGTATTTAGGCTGAGAGTTTTTCTTATTTCCCTTTGAATGAGGGAAATATAATACTGTGGTATTTAGTTTCCAAATATTTGGGGCTGTAATTTTGCTTTTCTTTTACAATTGATTTTAGGTCTTTTTGTTTGTTTGTTTACATTTGACTCTAGGTGATCAACATATATATTTTTGTAAATATTTCTTAGATTATATGTTGAGAAAAGTTCTATTGGATGTACAGATTTATTTTTGTTTGTCGGCTGGTTTTCAGTACTAAGAGTTGAACTCAAACCTTACGTATGCCATGCCAAGTGCTCTCTCTCAGCTACAATCCCAGTGACTTTTTAATTTTTATTTTGTTTTGTTTTGTTTTGAGAAAGGGTCTTACTAATTTGTGCAGACTGTCTCTGACCTCAAATTTGTGATCCTTCTGCCTTAGCTTCCCAAGTTACTGGGATTCCAGGTATATGTCATGGCATTTGCATAGAGAACTATATATATTAGCTTGAATTTTTTAATCTATAATGTTCAGCTTCTATTTTTATTCACTTCCTACTAAATCTATTTAATTTATCAATGTCTGAGAGAACTGTGCATAAATACCAAATTATGATATTTATTTCTCTATATAAGCCATTTAGTTATTTATGTATTTTGAAGCTGTTCTGTGTGTATAAGGTCCTAATGGTCACATTTATTCTCTCATACCTTTTGCCAATATATAATGCTTCTCTCTGTTTATCACAAAGACATTTATTTATTTATTTATTTATTTATTTATTTATATGGAGTTATATTTTATTGTAGGTTTAAGTTTCTCTCATCTTAAAATACAGAGCAAAAATAAATGTATAAAATCATTAATATTCTGTAGCCTGCTTTTCCTTTTTAGATTATTTCTTTTTTTAATACTTGTTAGTATTTCCTAGTGAAACATCCACTTAGGTTTGTATGGATAGACATCACTATTTAAAAGAAGAAAAAAACCTCCATAGTATAGAAGAACCATTATTTAAGAGACTATAATCATTTTTCCAAAGTTTAGCCTTGAAAAGGTGACAAGATTTGGTTTCAAAAATGCCACAATAGATTTCCTTTGTAGACAGCTGTAGAGAGATTCAGAATTTTCTAAAAATTAAATTTCTCATATAACATGCTAATAATAAATTCTGATATTCTAAATATGATAATGCAATCTAATTTTCTTTTAATTGGCATGTCCTTGGTACTTACACAAATTTTGACTCACTTGCTTATATATGTTTACCAGATTTTTCCTATAATTTATAATTTGAATAATGTATGCAGTGAGAATTTTATATCAAGTAGGTGAAAGTACAAAACAAATGTTGAAAATTCCAGTCTGTACCTATTAATTTGAAATATCCTGGTAGTCACATGTAAACTGACAAAACAAAAGAGCTGTGAAGTTCTTCCTGAACTCACTGAGGTCCTGTGATCTCACACTCTTTTAATCATTTTATCATTAGGATATGTTTTGATGACTGTAAGATAACTCCCTTAAAGAAACTTTGCCAAATTTTTCTTTCATCATATTGTGTCTTTACTTTCCTAGATAAAGTCATAATGCTTGACATTTTGCTTGTCCCTCTAGATATATTCATTCTCTATGTTTTGCCCTAGGTCAGCCATTCTCATAGAATTTATCAACCAGTGTCCCTTATCTCTTTAATTTTTATTTGGTTAAACTTGGTCAGTTACTGGGAAAGAAAGGAGACTATGGAATAGAGTATTTGAGATACTTATTCCTGTATCTACCTCTCTGATAGACTACTGTGTGGCAGAGACTGGATCTCTATACCAAAGACCCTCCACTGCCACAAGAAAGGGCCTATACCTGCAGGTGTAGGTATATTCTGATAATTTCTTCCTCTCTCTTTCCTCTGAATTCATAGATATGGTACTACTTTAGTTATTTTTTCTTACATGAATTATGATTTATCAGAGATATAAAATAAAACTGGTTCTTACTAATGTAATAAATTACAAACTTTTGAGGAAAGGAGCAAGCATTTAACCTACAACCAATTACATCTAGGATTCCAAATCAGAATAAGTCAAGTCTATAAATCAAGATAATAAAAAAGTGTTGTTGTTATATTCCCCTGAGTCAAGTCCAACTCATAGTAATCCTAGGTACAAAAGAAGGAAATATTACCCAACACTGTGTCATGCCTGGCACAATATCAGTGCCCCTCTGCTATTCATAGGGTTTTCAAAGGCCGATTGTTTCAGAAGTGGGCTGCCAGGTCCTTCTCCCCTTTATGTGGTGCTGGAGATAAAACTCACTCCTCAGTGCACACAGAACAGCACTCTACCAACTTAGCTAAACCCCAGCCCCATGAGAAAAGTAGTATTGTGCAAATTTTGGTTAGTTCCTGATTCATAGAGAATGTCTTGCTTTGCAAGAGGGATGTTGTTGTGTTAGGTGCCAATGAGCCAGGTGTGACTCATAGTGACCCTCACAGAGTTTGCAATGGCTGATTGTTTTGGGATTGCTTTGGGAGTGGATTATCAGGTCCTTCTCCCATTTGCAAGAGGGATAGATCACTACAAAAGAATTAAGTGACATTACCAAGTTATTGACTAGTGCAAAACAAGTAGGTTCATAATTTGAATGACACAGGAATTATATGATTAGCATGTTCTAAAAGAATTTCTAATTCATTCAAATTATCTTTTATTTCTAGCACTGTGTTGAATGTAAATATGTATGTAAAGATGAGGAGTTAAATAGGTAGATAGGTAAATATATTTCATTTCAATAAGATACTGTGTGTTAAAACAAGTGATTGTGTTTATTAGGACATTGTGAATCAAATTTATTTTCAATTGAAATGGCAAAAAGCCTTACCTCAAAGGATTCTTCTTGTTATTTGCCGTTGAGTCAGGTCTGATTCTTAGCAACACTATGTACAATAGAATAAAATACTCTCCAACACTGTGCCATGCCTGTCACTCTTATCAGTGCTTCTCTACTACTCATAAAGAACTGAAATAGATAATGTAACTTAATCTACAAGCAACAGTGCTTTATAATTAGTGCTAAATTAATCAAAAATTCCTTTTATATTTATGTCTAGAAGAAGTTTGTAAGTTTTCAATTCTGGCAGTCATAGATTTTAGTCAAAAATCCTAGTTAATCATGACTATTGCCTATTTAATAATGACACTTTGATTAGTTACTTCAACCTAACACTGCCTAACCACCTATAGTGATTTCATTTCAATTACTTAAGCAGTATTATTTCAGAGATGAATAAACATGTATTAAATGGAATGGACCAAAGAAGTACCTAGATGGTATGATGCATTAACTCATTTGTACCTAGCTTACAGGATGATTAAATTTACCTGCTATTTGAGATAATTACTTACCTAATTAATTTGACTATAATTAGTTTTGATTCAAAAGAGAGTCTATTTGGCATTTATTAATCTGGACAAGGGTAGGTAAACAGTTTGAAGTAAGTGGATTCAATTTATTTTACATTGGCTAAACTCTATATTTATTACAGGGCTGGGGTTTAGCTCAATTGGTAGAAGGCTACTCTGCACTCTTTGAAGCCCTGAGTTCGATCCCCAGCACCTCAAAAAATGAGAGAATGTACTGGCAGCCCATAGTGCTGGGTATGGCATAGTGTCAAGGAGCATTTCCTTCTGTTGTACATAGGGTCACTATAAGACGGATCTGACTCCATGGCACCTAGCAAGTAAAACGTATTTATGAAAAATCGCATGTCAGTACATACACTGGTAACCGACCTTCATTTTTATGCACGATATTCTTCTGATAAGAGAAAATGGATTTTTAACTTTTATATATTTTCAAAACAATTTTAAACTGATATGACAATGCCTGTGTTAGCCAGAATTCTCCAGAGAAATAGAATCAATGGAACACTGATAGAGAGAAGGAGATAGATGAATGGATAGACTTCACAACCACGGAAGGCAATGATATAACTCAAAATCCAATATCAATATCCTAAGAACTGTGAGGGATGCTGGAGTTTCATGAAACCCATGGTTCTGATATTGAAATACTACAGAGGAAGACTGTATTCCAGCTCCAGGGGATGGAAAGACACGTTGGACTGTCCTTTCTTGTTTTGTATAGGCCCCCAGCTGATTGGATTGTGCCTTTCCACATTGATGGTGGATCTTCTCCATCTAGTCCACTCAGACTCACAAGCTAAACTCCTCTGGAAACACGCTCACAGACACCTCCCAAAATCATGTTTTACCAGATCTCTGGGTATTCCTCAACCCAGGGAAGTCAGCACCTAAAATCAGTCAACACAAATTCACCTCCTGTCACACTGACACTCATATCAAGCCCCCTTAAGCATATGTAACCTCCAAATAAAGATAATAACAAGGTAATGGTTTCATCTAACCTGGTACAGCTATTCTGTGCACAAGAGAAAATGCACTAACCCTTTCCCCAGAAGAGAAGGTAAAGTCCTTGTATGTTTTCTCTTCTCCAAATATCTCATGACTTAAATATTATGATGCAAAACTAACAATAATTATTAATACATCAATAAATAATTTTACATGATAAATGAATAATGGAGTGATGAAAACAAAGATATTTGTTTAATATATGCATATTCTCACAAATATATTCTTAACAAAATAAGAAGGAAATACTCTTGAAAATTAAAGTTCATATTTCTGTAACTGGTCACAGGGTCATAGCTAATATTTATAATTACCTTCTTCCACTACCCATTCTGGATTCCTTTTTGCTTTCAATGAGCATCTAAATTGGTCATGGTTCTTTTCTTGGCCAGGTAACCCAAACTTTCATTCCTGAAGAAGATGGGCCATTCATAGTCATGTCTAGATTGGGTTGTTGCAATTTCCCATTGGCCTTATTTGCGAGGCATGGTAATACAAAGAGAATACTCTGTAGGATTTCCTGTACTCCAAATGTACTCCCTGAAACTGTTTTAGGTTTAAACTCCACCAAATCCTGAGCAAATTTTTGCTAAGGAGTCCTTCTTGTCTCCTTTCTTTCCCTCAAGTTGCAGAACTAGCCATCAAGTTCTATCAGCTCTATTTTAATAATATGTTCTTAATATAATTAACTATCACCAACTCCTTCGCAACCATCCTAATTTGAGTCAATATTGTCTCACTTTGACTATTACAATTCCTTCTTTGTTGATTTAATTATCACTTCTTATAATTTTTCTGAAACAATTATTTAAAAAAATCCAAATTGATAAGATGCAAAAATTCTTGACAAAGTACTAATAGGTCAAATCCAATAATGTGGGCTAGAGGTATAAGTCAGTGATAGAGCACTTTCCCAGTATGCATAAGGCCCTTGGTTCTATCCCCAGAAACACAGGTATATATGTGCACACACACACACACACACACACACACACACACACACACACACACATATACACACTCAAATCCAATAATGTTTGGGTAAAAGTGCATTTTGTCCAATGTAGAGAATTTATATATCCAATTTATCTGATATATAATAAACATAATTATATAACCACATCAAGAAGGATATATACTAGGCATGCAAGTCTAGTTTAATATTCAAAAATCAATTGATTCAACCTACTCCAACAACAGACTAAAGAAAAATCACATATTCATAACAATAGATACAGAAAAAGCATTTAAAAAAATTCAGCACCTGGGGTTGAGGATGTAGCTTGGTGGTGGGTTATTTCACAAGCACAAGAGAGGTCCTGAGTGTGATCCTGGCATGATTAATATAAATGAATGAGTGAATGAATGAATGAGTAAAAATAAATAAAAATATAATTCTTACTCAAGACAAAAAGATCTCTTAGCAAACTAAGAATAGAGGGCAACTTCCTCAACTTGATAAAGAATATCTAGTTTATAGGTGACATCATAATGGTGAGAAACTAGAAGATTTCTCATTAAGATAAGGAATAAGGCAAGAATATTCCATTAGTACTCCTTTTCAACATCATACTGGAAGTCTTAGATAATGCTATAAGACAAACAAACAAGCGAAATATATACAGATTGGGAAGGAAAAACTGCAACTATCTTTGGTAATCTGATCATCTATGTAGAAAATCAGGAAAAACAGGCAAAAATTTTTTGAAACTAATTCAGGAAGATAGATAAGAGTTGAGGATACAAAGTTTATATATACAAAAAATCAATCACTTTCTTATATACCAACCAAGGACAAGAGGAATTTGAAATTAAAGGCATAATACCACTGAAATTAATATCCCACCTAAATGAAATGCTTAGGTATAAATCTAACAAAATAAGAGCAAGTGAGAAAAAATATAAAATTCTAATGAAAATTATCAAAGGAGAACTAAAGAAGGAGAGATATTATATGTTCATTAATAGAAAGACTCAAGATTGTTAACATGTAAATTTTGCCCCAAATGATCTACAGATTCAGTGCAATCTCATTTAAAATTCCAGAAAATTACTTTTTGGATATTGACAACTGATTTGACATTTTATAGAGAGAGGTAAAAGATCTCGTACAGTCAACATGATATTGAAGGAAAAGAACACAGTTTGAGGGCTAATATTACTATTTCAACCCTTATTATACAGCTATCATTATCAAAACAGTGTTATATTAGAAAAATAGTAGACAAACAGATTAATGGAATAGGACAACGAGCCAGAAATGGACCTACATAAATATAGCAAATTGATCTTTAACACGGAAGCAAAGGCAATACAAAGAAAAATAATTATCTTTTCAACAAATCACACTGAAACATCTACATATACACATGTAAAAATATATGCATCTAGACATATCTTACAGTCTTAACAAAATTTAACTCAGAATCATGGACCTAAACATAAAATGAAAAACTATTAAACTGCTAGGAAGGAGTAACTCCTAGGAGGAAAGATCAGATGACTTTGGGTTTGGTAAAGAGATTGTAGGTAAGCCACTGAAGTCATGATCTGTGATTTAAAAAATTTATAAGCTAGATTTCATTAAAATTAAAAATGTCTGCTCTAGGAAAAACCCTTGCTAGAGAATTAAGAGATGAGCTACAAACTGGGAGAAAATATAAGTAAATGGACTATCTGATAAATGGCTAGCATGCAAAAATATAAAAGAGTTCCTCAAAGACCATGTGTCAGTTAACTATTGTGTTATTGTGAAAAAATACTTGACAACAACTCAAGGATGAAGGATCTACTTTTGGGTCACACTTTCAGGGGTTCAGTCCATAGTGATGGTGTGGTATAGTGGAGCACCTGGCAAAAGGGCCCGTGGCAGAGGAGAACTGTTCACATCATAGTGGATCAAGAGCAGAGACATGATCTGGAACTAGGAGCCTAGTTAAAACCTCCAAAAGCCCAGCCCCGGTGATCTACTTCTGCTAGTCAGGAGATAGGCAAGTCCTCTCTCCCAAACTTCCACAGTCTATCAAAACAGCACCACCAGCTGGTGACCAAGCACTCAAACACATAATCTTTGGGGGAATATTGTAGATTCAAATCATAATAGTCAACAATAAGAAAGAAAGTAAATAACCTCATTTAAAAAATAGGCCCAAGGCTTTAACAATCACATCCTTAAAGAAATTATAAAAGTAGTGAAAAAACATAAAAAAATGTTCCATATTATATGTCATCAGGGAAAAGTAAATTAAAATTAACAATGAAGATACTACTACACACCTATTAAAATAGCCAAAATCCAAAACCCTCACTAGACAAAAAGATAGCAAGGGTGTAGAGCAACAAAAAGTCTCATGCATTGCTAATGAGAATGGAAAATATTATAGCAATTTTGAAAGAGTTTGATGATTTCTTTCAAAAGTAATTGTACCCATGCCACATGACCTGTCAATTGTGATCCTTAGTATTTACCCAAAAAAGTTGAAAACTTATTACCACAGGAAAACTTGTATCTTTTCCTTTTCAAGATATATAACTTAGATTTAAAGAAACAGGTAAGCTGAAAGTAAACAAATGGAAAAATATTTCATACAAGTTGCAATCAAAGGAAAATAGGGGTGGCCATTCCTATATCAGACAAAATGGACTTTAAGTCAAAAAATAAGAGTATTTTAGGACAATAAAATAACATATTTATCTGACATTGTTACCTCTTTTACTCTGGTGGCAGATCCATGTCATTATACATTTGCCTGGTCCCATTAAATATATATCATCAAGAATAAATAACAATGTAAACTATGGACCTTTGGCTCATTAACTGCAATAAATGCAACCCACTGGTGACAAATGTTGACAATGGAACAAGTTTCAAATGTACAGGAGCAGGACATAAATTATCTCCTTATTTTCCTCTCAATTTTTCTGTGGACTTAAAATTACTCTAAAACTTAAAACTATTAAGAAAATGAATGAGTCTATAGCCATATCATCTTGAACATGCCTGATCTCTTCTCAATAATAAATGAAACAAAAAGGCTGCATGGCAGACATACAATTAGAAAAATGGCAATAATAGTTATTTTCCTATTAGTAAATACTTTAAATGGGTGTTTGGCTCAGTTGGTAGAGTACTACTCTGCTGTCTCAGAGACCCTGGGTTGTATCTCCAGTATCTCAAAAATGGAAGAGGGACAGGCCATCCACTCTCTCAAAGCCATCCTGAAACAATTAGCCATTGAAAACCCTATGACTAGCAGGGAAGCACTGGCATAGTGTCTAGCAAAGCCCAGTGACAGAGAATGTTTCCTCCTATTGTACATAGGGTCACTCTGAGTTGGACCTGACTGAATGGCACCTAACAACAACAATAAATACTTTAAATATAAATAGACTAAATTCCACAATCTAGACACATGAAGCCTGAAAGGATTAAAGACCATAAGATTTACCAGTATGCTTTTTTATATGAATAACTTTAAAGACACAAGTAGGCTGAAAGTAAAAGGAGGGGAAAAGATATTTTATACAAAGAAGAAATAAAAACGGAAATTAAAAATAATATTGATATAAATGAAAACAAAACCACAACATACTAAAACTTATGAGATACAGAAAAAGTAAGCTGGGCAAAGTGGTGCAGGCGTATAATCCCAGGAACTTGGGAAGTGGAAGCAAAAGGATCTCACGTTCGTGGCCAGAGGCAGCCTGTGTAACTTAGTGAGACTCTGGCTCAACATAAAGAGTAAAAAAATAGGTTGATGGTACAGTCCAGTGGTAGAGCACTTGCAAAGCATGCACAAGGCCTTGGATTCAATCCAGGAAAGAAAGAAAAAGTAGTACTAAGAGGTAAATTTATCACAATAAATATGTACATTAAAAAAAAGAAAGTTCAAATAAACAAATTCCACACTTCAAGGAAGCAAAAAAAACCAAGCCCAAACCTAGCAGAAGAAAAAGCATAAATACTTGAGTATAAATAATTGAAACAGAAAATAAAGTATTCAATGGTAAAAAAATCAATGAAACTGAATTGATTTTTTGAAAATTTCAGCACAATTGACAAAACTTTAGGTAGATTAACTAAGAAGAAAAAAGATACAAATAAAATCAGGAAAAAAAAAAGATATTAAGCCTGATGATGCAGAAATTTTAAAAAATCACAAGAGACTATTAGGAATAATTATATGCCAACTGATTGGATAACTTAGAAGAACTGGATAAATTCCTATGTATATTTATTATACAAATGATTTGAGAATAAAGAATCTGAAAAGATTTATAAGTACTAAGGATTTTTATTTAATGAACAAAAATTTCCCAGAATCAAATGACCTCGTTGGTGAATTCTACAAAGATTTAAATCTTCCAAAAAATTGAACAGGCAGGTATACTTCCTAACTCATTTTATGAAGCCAGAATTACCCTGACTGCATAACCAGCAAAAGATACTGCAAGAAAAGAAAATGATTGGCCTAAATAACTGATGAATATAGATTGAAATATCCTTACTAAGAAACTTAGAGGACCAAATTAAGTAGGATAGCTTTGTTGTTAGGTGCCATCCACTCATGTCTGACTCATAGCAACTCTGTGTACAATACAATGAAACACTCCCCAATGCTGTGCCAGGGACACAATCTTTTTTACGTTTAAGCCCATTGTTGCAGTCACTATCTCAATCTATCTAATTGAAGGTCTCTTTTATCTTTTTCTTTTTTTTTTTTTTCTCATTAACTTGCCACTCTCCCAAACATGATGGCCTTCTCCAGGGATTGGTCCCTCCTGACTAAATGGCCAAAATACATAAGACACAGTCTAGCAATCCTTGTTTCTAAGGAGTACTCTGGTTACACTTTCTCTAGGACAGATCTGTTGGTCCTTTTGGCAGTCTGTGGTATATTCACTATTCACCTCCAGCATCAAAAGCATCAGTTCTTCTCCTGTCTCCCTTATTCAACATCCAGCTCTTGTAAGAATATGACACAACTGAAAACACCATGGCATGAGTCATGCACACCTTACTTTTCAACATTTTAAAGAAGTCTTTTGCAACAGCTTTTCCCGATGCAATGAGTCTTTTGATTTCTTGACTGCTGCTTCCATGAATTTTGATTGTAGAACCAAGTAAACCAAAATCTTGAACAACTTCAATCTTATCTCCATTTATCATGAAGTTGCTTGCTGACCCAGTTGTAAGGATTTTTGTTTTGTTGAAGTTGAAGCACAATCCATACTGAAGGCTGTATTTTTTATCTTTATTAGTAAATGTTCCCAATCCTATTCAATTTCAGCAAAGAAGTTATGTCATCTGCATAATGCAGATTTTTAATGAGTCTTCCTCCAACCCTGATACTATGTTCTTTTTCATAAAGTCGAGCTTGTCAGATTATTTGCTCAGCATAGAGATTAAAGAGGTTTAGTGAAAGGATACAGCCCTGATGCACACCCTTTCTGACTTAAAACCAGTCTAGTAGGACATTAGAAAGATCAAATAACATGTCCAAGGGGGATTTATCCCTGAGATACAAGGATGGTTCCAATGTATAAAAGTAAACCAGTTTGATATATCACATTAGCAGAACAAAGAATAAAAGTACCTGATTATGCTGATAGAGAAATAGCATTCAACAAAATTAAACACCTTTTCATGATAAAAAAAACCTCATCAAAATAGGAATTGAAGAAAATTACTTCAACATAACAAAGGATGTGACTGAAAAGCACAAAACTAATACACTCAACAGTTAAAAAAATGAAAGCTTTTTCTCTAAGATCAGGAACAACACAAAAGTGTATTTATAGAAACTACTAAAAATAGTTTTAGAAATATTTTCCATCAAGGTTTTTAGAAATGTTAAAAACATAGCATAGTCTAAAGCTGTACACCAGAACGTATTGCCTTTCCTAACTAAAAACACAGAAACAAAAAAGTAGCTAAATTTTTTTAATTAAACTATTTGCATGCACTTTCTACTACCATGCAAAAAAAACTATTAATTATATTTGAAAAGCCTAAAGTATAGATAACTTGACAAATCAAATAATGAAAAGTTCAACAAGTACAAGAGAGTCAAATAGTATTCAGTTCAAAGTAATTTTTAATTTTTTCCCTTTTGGAGCTAAAGGGACATCTATCTCAGCATCATGCAATGCAAACAGCAGACACTCAATATTTTTTCTTCATATGGTGTGAAATCTTGACTTGATTTTAGAGTGTGTCATTATTCTAAGAAGCTTTCAAGCTAGGGACATAATTTTTTAAATTCAGATCATTATAAAATAGTGCAATTACTCAGAAAGCAAAGGGAAAATGAAATTTTGTTACTAAAAGATCAAGAACTTCGGACAAAATTCATTGCAAGGACATCAAATAAACTATGCAGGTTCATAAAGATTATTAGTTTTATCACTTCTCTGAGCATAATATGAACATTTATGAGGTACACATGATTTCTTTACCTGATTAATTCATCCAAGCCATACTAGTGTCTCTGTTAATTTCATTCTTACAAATCAGTTGTTTTGCAATCAGTCTATCAATATTTGTTAAATAAAGTAGAAAATTAAGTTGAGGTAAAACATGGAAACTTTCTATAGGTTAATGCATTTATTGTTTACTAAAAGTATATTTTACTTGTGGCTACAAATTCTGGTAAAGTTTTGTTTTTATATCTTTTTTTTTTTGTCTAGCAGTAATTTTCCAGTGAAGTAAACTTATTTTATGTTTCTTCATTTATGACTTCTCAAATGGAGCTCATATAGGTTATTTTATGAGTCCCCTACTGAGTTCCATTTACATGAGGTACAAAGTCTACAGATACTGTCAATGGGGAAGAAAATTTTATCCATTACCTGTTGGTTTTATTACTGCTTTAGGCAAAGCATTTGAAACAATGTGGAAAATACCTTGCAGGAATATCAAGTGCATTGCCTTTTACTAGGACCCAGTTTTGCTGTTGATGTAAAGCATCTCTACTGCCACATCAAATATTCATGTATTGCCATTGCTTTGTTTCCTCCTCTGTCAATACAGTCCTAAAACTACCTTCTTGAAGGTAACTAGTGTAATTCCAAATATAAACTAAACTGCTACTTTTCTCAATCAATATTCTTCAGACTATATTTGTCTTGATGGATCACTTCTCTTCCATTATTTTCTCCTCTTTTGAGTTATACTAGCACTATATTTTATACATACTATGGCAAACATAGGGAGAAGGACCCAGCAACCTACACCCAAAAATCAATCTACCATTGAAAACCTTATGAACATCAGAGAAGCACTGACAACAGTGTTTTGTCTGTTGTATGCAGGGTCGCTATGAATCAGATACCAATTCCATGGCACCTAACAGCAACATGGTAAACATATGGGAGAAGGACATGGCAATCCACTCCTGAGGCAATCCCAAAACAGTCAGCCATTGAAAACCCTATGAGGGTTGCTATGAGTCAGACACAACTCGAAAGCACCTAACAACAACAACAATGGTAAACATGCTGGGATTAATTCAGTTAGTAGAGTGCCACTCTGCAGTCTCGGAGGTCCTGGGTTTGATTCCCAGCACTGCAAAAATGGGAGAAGGACATGGCAATCCATCCCCGAGGCAATCCCGAAACAATCAGCCATTGAAAACCCTATGAGGGTTGCTATGAGTCAGATACAACTCCACGGCATCTAACAAAAACATGGTAAACATATTGGTCTCATTTTTATGATCTCATGATTTGGTTTGTTATTGTAGTTGTTAGGTGCTGTCAAGTTGGTGTCCAACCCATAGCGACCTGATGTATAATAGGTGAAACTATTTTTAGTGCTTCTCTACTATTCATAGGGTTTTCAATGGCAGATTGTTTTTTGGGAGTGAGTTTCTTGGTCCTTCTCCCAAGCCTACAGCACCTAGTGCTCCCAGGCGGTCTTCCATCTATGTACTGACCAGGCTCAACCCTGCTTAGCTTCTGAGATCTGCTGGGATCCAACACCACAGTAGTATGGCTGCAGGTAGAATTCAAGATGCCGGGGATTAAATCCTGGGACTCATACATGCAAAGCATGTGCTCTACCACTGAGCTACATCCTCTACATGATTTGGTTTACTCTTCATTTTGGACTAACAAAACTACCAAAAAGATAGCTTTGTATTAATGTGATTTTTAGTCCAAGAACAAGTTATGTCTCAAATGTTGCCTTTATGTTTCTCAGTTGATTATTATTGTTTAAAATAATACCTTCATATTTATTACTAAGCTTAATCTAGATATTTACTTTGGGATGATATTGTATAATCTTTTCTTCAATATTGTAAGTTGTTGTTACGTGCTTTTGAGCAGGTATCTGACTCACATCGACCCTATGTACAACAGGGGAAATCCTATTGTCAGGATCCTATTGTTTCTCTGCTATTCATAGGATTTTCAATAGCAGATTGATTTTTGGGAGTGGGTTGCAGGGTCCTTCTCCCAAGCCTACAGCACCTGGTGTTTCCAAGTGGTCTCCTATCCAAGCACTAACCAGACCCAACCCTGCTTAGCTTCCAAGATCTGACGAGATGTGATGCTACAGTGCTACAGCTGCAGGGGAATATGGTAAGTAGATGATATAAAATAAATGTTTAAACTGTAATCCTGAAACTTATCCTCTTGGTTAATTCCATATTTCCTAACACTTCTCTCATTGACTTTCTGCAAATGTTTAACTATATAATAATATAATAAGCAAATAATGGTTATTGCCTCTCCCTTTGACAATTCCATGCTCATTAATTACATGATTTAAGAATATTAGCAAGTTTACCTTTAAATGACAGTGTTTTCGGTATTCTCTATTAAGAATGCAAACTGATTTTCTTTTAGAGTTACTGACTATTATATGTCTTGGAAGTTTTCATGTATTCTTATGTTATTAGAAATGTGCATAGGAAATAAATGATGACATTCTTTAACATTTTCAAGCTGCCATAAAGATGTTGCTGTTGTTGTTAGGTGCCGTCGAGTCAGTATCCAACTCATAGCAACCCTCGTAGGGTTTCAATGGCTGAGTGCTTCGGGATTGCCTTCGGAGTAGATTTCCAGGCCCTTCTCCCACTTTTGTGGTGCTGGGAATTGAACTCCAGGCCTCAGAGACTGCAACGCAGCGCTCTACCCACTGAGCTAAATCCCAGCCCACCATAAAGATGAGGATATGGTTTTTCACCCTTTATAGATATTTTAATGAAATATAGTAATAGCTTCCTTTTTTATTTTTTATCTTATTTTATTTTTTATTGGACATTTTTAATGTACACCTTAATGTGATTCATTCTGACATGCTTTTCTTTGTGGCATTTACATATATATACATTTTGATGTACATTACCCTCTTGTACGCTTCCCCCCTACCTTCCCCATCTAAGCCTTCTCTATCATTTACTTGGTAATATTTTTCTATATGAACTTGAGTTCCAGTTCTGTTTAAGATTGAAATTTTTCCTGTAGCGAACTTTGTTATTATCTTGTCAGAACAATCGCATGCATTTTCTAGACCATTTATATTAACACCATTCTTAGCTTTTTTTGTTGTTTTGTTTTATTTTGATCCCACTTTTGAATAGGATGTTTCTTCCTTATAATTTTGATTCAACTCCTACATATGAGTGAGAACATGTGGTGTTTCTCTTTCTGAGCTTAGGTTCGTTCACTTAAAATAATTTTCTCTAATTCCACCCATTTGGCTGTGAATGGCCTTATTTCATTTTTCTTGATTGCTGAGTAGTATTCCATCCTGTATATGTACCATAGTTTTTTTATCCATTCTTCTGTTGAAGGGCACTTTGGTTGATTAATATCCTTGAATAGCTTCCTTTTTAAATAAGCTAGTGCAATGAATTCATTTTGGTGTGTTATTCTCTAAAATGCTGTTATACTTGTTTCCCAATATTGCTTTTAAGATTTTTGTATTGATATTCACATTTAAGATCAGTGAATAGTTGCTATCGTATGATCTGTATCAGTTTTACAGTCTACACTATACTGAGCTGGAAAGAAAGCATTGGTATCATCTGCTTCTCAAAAATTTAAGCAAATTAATGAATTTTAGACCTCTTGAAATATTCATATTATCACTGCAATGTCATCCCAGTGCTTAGCAAGGAACCCTACAACAGTCCCGAAGACACTGTCACCATAAAACATTTAAGGGAAACATACAAAGTGAAATTAATAGCTTAGACCAGAAGATGCAAAGTATCAAATTGGGACAAATAACAATTTTTACTATGAAATTGCTATTCAATTATTTGTATTGCTGAAATATTTGCCCTACTGTCATTATATAAGAAGAGTGGTTGAAATGTTAGAAAAATATATCAAGTTTATATCACTCTATCACCACTTAATCTTACGTTGAATGTCCTATTTATTGAAGAACTAGTAATTTTAAAAATTGCCTTATTGCTTTATTAGTCTGATAAAGAAAGCATAACAATGAGTATGATGTATTAAATCTCTGTGAGATGAGCACAAACATCTCTTACTCCTCATAAACACCTCATGTTACACAGGACACTGAGTGAGGGGTTGAGGTAGTTTACCAAACTGATATTCTGTGCTTCACATGCATTAAAAATTATTGATATTTTCCTCCCTGATTGAAGAGCTTGTTTGAGTAATGTACAATGTATTTCTTCTGTTTATAACTGTGTTTTAAATATTTGAGAAACATGAATAAGAGCTTCAAAATGCATCTGAAGCATGGCTGCTTAAGCACACAAACAAAATTGTTCTGTATAAAATGAATAATTATCATAACATTTTTCAGACACTTGTCACTTATTCTTGGATAGCAACCCAAGTTTGATTTATATTCTACTGTCTATGGCAAATATTTGTCTCCAGATAAGTTCCAGCAATATTTTCTAAAATAATATTTGTCAAGTATAAGTAGATTAATATTAATCTGGTATGGGCATAAAGCAGCAAACCCTCTCAGTTTCTGTATAATTTTGCCCTTTCGAAAATAGAAAGTAAGTAAATGATACTTTAAAACAGAGGCTTGCCAAAATTTCTGAGTTAAGAATGACTTAATGTTAAAAATAAACATCAGAAAATAGTACTACTCTCATGACCATGGTCAAACATTGAATAATAAAATAATTCCAAAAATAAAATGTATACCATTTGAGAAGCTTAAGGAGCATGACTACAGCATCTAATCCAAAATTTGTGTCAATGTCTAATTTTTCTTTTAGCAAGTACTAATCCCATGCCTGTAACTGTCTCCCTAAGAATTCCTGTAAGTTTCAGGACTCTAAAGGGAACAAAAGGGAAAGCAGGTCTTTGACGTGGCTGCCCTATTGACCCACGTTTGTCTTGTTTCAACAGAATTCTTTTATGGAATATTGTTATCTGAAATTGCTGAATCTTCTAACATGTTCTATTCAGTAAAAATGCCCAGATAATATTATTTTTTAGGTTTAAAAATCAACATGAAGTTACAAAAAGTTAATTACTTGTGTGATTTTTTAATGGCATGTAGAGATGCAACAATTTTAAATGGGAAATAAGAATGTGAAAGAGAAAAGCAAATTGCCCCTGTTGTTAGGTGTTGTTGAACCGGTGTCCCACTCATAGGGACCCTATGCACAACAGGTGAAACACTATTGTCAGTGCTTCTCTGCTATTGATAGGGTTTTCAATGGCTGATTGATTTTTGGGTGTGAGATTCCAGATCTTTCTCCCAAGCCTACAGCACCTGGTGTTCCCAGGCAGTCTCCCATCCAAGTACTAACCAGGCCCAAACCTGCTTAGGTTCCGAGATCTAATGGGATCAGATGCCACAGTGACATGGAACCTGGGTCCTCAGAAGGTGCAGAGCAACACTCTACCAACTGAGATAAACCCCAGCCCCAAATTGCCTCTAGCAGAATCTTATTTTTCCCTCTTTATAGTCAGTGTAAACATCCACTAGATTTCAAAGGATCTCAATATCTGCTCATTTTTGTCACTACCCTATAGCTTAGGAATCCTTGAATAAATGCTTGTTTGGGATCCAGAATGTATAGCAATACCACTCATATGAATCTAGGAATTGCAATACTCAAAGAGATGAAACTTATCACATGGCTAATCAAGTCGTCATTGTCCCCAACAGAATAGAGAAGGCTGTGCATATGTGAACCACACATAGTTCGGAGAGATGGTTTAAAGGAAAACACTGCAAACTTGGAGCAAGACAGCACTTTGATAAAAATAGATTTTTATCTTAAAGCATTCACATAGTGCTCTGCGGAGAAAGAAAGCAACAAGAGAGCAACTTGCTTTTGAAAAATGAAGACTGCTTCCTGATAACAGTCAGTCCAGTATTGATGATTGATAGAGATAATGCTAGAGATAGAGATAGGAATAGAACTGGAGATTAGATTTTTTCCTTGGTTTGAAACTATATAAAATATACGAAAATTTTTCTTACAATGATCTCCAGCAGGAGTCATTCTAGAGATACTAGAAAATTCACATAAAGGATTGTTTCCTGTTGCTATACAATAGCAGTTACAAACAAAAATACACAAAGTAGTATCACTAGAAAGGTAACTGTCTCTGAAAAGTTTAGAGGAAATTGAGTCATTGAAAGACAAAACCTACTAGCTAAAGCCTTAGGTAGCAGGAAATGACAGAACTGATGAGGGTCTTAGGGGGATGCAGAGGCAGAGATGAGTTAGGATCAAAAAGAAGTAGGGTTACAAAGAAGACAAAGCAAATTCAAATTCTGCCCACATGCTGCAAGAACTCTTTAAAGAAGATGATGTCATTCCAGACTCCCACTTGGATGAAGCATGTATTTTTGTTGTTTCTGCATCTCTTTAGAGACACACTTATCCAATCTGGCAGTCTAGGGGTTCAAGGAGGACTTTATCATTTCCCAGGGATAGGGCAGTGATCCAGCAATAGCTGAACAATAAATTCCGTCCCTAGCCAAAGTGAATTGTTAAATGTATGTGTGTGACTCAAGCCCAGCCAGTGACTCATACCAGATTTTTCCTGGAACAATCAGTAATAGTTTTTCACAGGGACCATTGGCTGTAAAGACATTGGAGCTACATTTGCCATGGCATGGGGAAACTTGCTGGAGAAGGAAGTTAAAACAAAGCAAATCAGAAACAAATATTGGAAAATATAATCCTAGTGAAATTATTTCAACTCTTGAATCCAGGCATCTCTTAAAGATAATTACCTGAACTCCCAAGTTATATAAAGCAATAAATATTTTTTATTTATCATTAATTTTTCTCTCCAATGAGTTTGATTTCTGTCTCTCACATGCAAAGATATCTGATAAAGCATCATGAATGTACATTCCATGAAGCTTTCTTATAATATCTTTCCTAGATTCTGATCACTTGTTTTTATCAAAAAAAAATTCTCTTAACCAGACTCCATTTCACAAACGTGCCACACTAACTTAATCTATAAAATATAATCCTTTCTGGTGTTCCATTGAATATCTGTAGCTAGTAAGACACACCTTAATATCACATTCTTCTATTGCTGCCGGATAATTATACATGTCAACAGTCAGTTGTATTTATTCAAAATACAATGTATTTTCACTATAATTACAAACTTTAATCAACTATCATACCAAAAGTTATCTTATACAAAAGGAAGCTAACATTTTTATGAACTTTAAGACAAACCCTTTAGAAAGATAGAAAACTTTCTTTTCCTTTTATTGATAAATGTTGGTGGGGTATAGAGTAATACGGCATTTTCTTTTTCCATTGTACAACTGTTATCACTTTAGGTAAAACTGGTGTGCATTTAAAGATGTAACACTTAAGTTGTAAAATAAAATACACTAGTTAGATATAGGTAAGGGACTGAGATCTATAGTCATAACAAACACCCTGACATCTCATCCTGTCTGATCTTGGAAGCTAACCAGGGCGTGGTTAGTTCTTGGATGGGAGACTGCCTTGGAATACCAGGTGCTGTAGGCTTGGGAGAAGGACCCAGCAGCTCAATCCTGAAACTATCAACCATAGGAAATGCTATGAATAGCCAGGAAGCATGACACAGTGCTGGATATAGCACATTGTAGAATTGTGGTTCATTTATTGTACTTGGGGTCACCATGAGTCAGACCCAGCTCAAAGGCATCTAAAAACAACAACAAGGGACTGAGAAAAGAAAAAACTTTTTTCAGGTTTCACAAAAGATTGTATTCTTCTCCTTTAAGTTAATTAAAAATAGCTTTCACGGTGTATGAAAAAATATGAATCTCTACTCATTGGATCCATACTCAAGATTTCATCCTCCATCAAAACATGAGCAATGAGACATACACAGTAGCATCTTAAATCAAAATAAAATGTTTAAACTACATGCAGTCATTTTATATTATTATTTTTTCTATCAAGTGGCCACATTCTTACCAAATACCTAACATCTATACTTTTCTAGCCCCTTAGAATTTAATGTTCCCAGCTTTCAACTAAACACCTTTAGAATTCTTTTCTTTTAATTATTTGATATGAATTTTAAACTCAATGAGAGCAGATACTATTTCTGAGACCTCACAGAGTTTGAGAGATTATATATTATAAATATTTATTGATTGAGATACAGTCATTTCCAACATAACATGTTTTGTCTATGTTTTGTCTCTGTGTATTTGTATTGTTGTTTTTGCTGTTTGGTGCTGTCCAATCCGGTCTGATTCATAACAACTCTCACAGGGTTTTAAATGACTAATTATTTCAAGATTGTTCTGGGAGTGGATTGCCATGTTCTTCTCCTGTTTCTGTTGTACTAGGCTTTAAACCAAGGGCCTCAGACACTGCAGAATAGCACTCTCCCAACTGAGCAAAGCCCAGCCCCCATGTATTTATATATTGTTGTTGTTGTCAGGTACCATCCAATCGTGTGTCAACTCATAGTGACCCTACATACAATAGGCAAAACACTATTGTCAGTGCTTCTCTGCTATTGATAGGGTTTTCAATGGTTGATTGTTTTTTGGGAGTAGGTCACCAGGTCCTTCTCCCAAGCCTACAGCATCTGGTGTTCCCAGGAGGTCTCCTATCCAAGTACTAACAAGGCCCAACCCTACTTAGCTTCCGAGATCTGATGGGATGGAATACCATGGTAATAATGGCTGCAGGCTGCATTTGTATAGGCACACAAAATATGTATTTTATTAAAATAGTTACCTGACAACAATATTAATAAAATAGTTTTAACTATTTAAATGCTTTATAATAAGCTTTATTCATAAAACTACAACATTGATCATTTTTCTAGGCAAGTGCTCTACCACTCAGTTGTACCTTCAGCCCCTTTTATATCTTTTATCTTGCAACAGGGTCTCACTAAGTTACACCGGCTGTCTCAAACTCACTATCTGGCCGCCTCAGCCTCCTGAGTTGCTGGGATTATAGGCAAGTGCCATGGAGCTAGCTCTGTAAGAAACTTTTTAACCATATGTCTCTTCTTTGCTGTCTACTCTATAGCAATAAAAGTTTTTGAAACATCAGTTTAGTGTTTCTTTGTGAAAGAGAGAAATGGGAAACTTCTAAAAACTGCTCTGAGATCTAACTAGGGCATGGGCCAAGGCAAGCCCAGCCTAAAGCAAAAGCAGGTAGGAAATGTGGAAAGAGATGATGGAAGGCCAGTTTCTAGGGTAAACAAGGGAAAATAAGTGAAATGAGTAGAATGGGGAATTGATTTGAGTTTATAGAAAAAAAGAAAAACTTCAAATTTTTGTCATGATACTCCTAATTCTCCTAAAACACAGGGATCTGTTTGGAGTTTTCCTACACACCAGCAAACCTCTTGAAAGAAATCACATAATATAATGGAAAGATTTTATCTTCATGTCAGGCAGTTCTGGGTTTCAAATATGTTATTAATTAAACATCTAATCTTAGAAAGGTAAAATTTTGAGCTTTAGTTTCCACATTAATAAGAAATATGGAAATGGATATTGAGAAATACATGAGACAAGGTGTGAGTGTAGTAACCAGAAAGTAGCTGACATAGAGTACAGCTTCAGTAAATGCATGTTTCCCTGACACTATCTGCTGAACATCAAGAAAACCAAGGCAGATCTGAAGATAAAGGGAAACCCATTCCTGTTGTTCAATGGGTCCAGGTGGTAGCAGTGGTAGGGTATGGGGTAGCAGTTCCTTTTCAGAAGAACAGAAAGATAATTTTAAATCTCTCAAGGGCAACCTGTAACATCTTTTAACAAGGCCTTGTACATCATAATAGGAACCTAAACAGCTAATGCGGGCTGGGATTTAGCTCAGTTGGTAGAGCACTGCGCTGCGGTCTCTGAGGTCCCAAGTTCAATTCCCAGCACCTCAAAAAAACGGGAGAAGGATCTGGCAATCCACTCCCAAGGCAATCCCGAAACAGCCATTGAAAACCCTATGAGGGTCGCTATGAGTCGGATACCGACTCGACGGCACCTAACAACAACAACAAACAGCTAATACTATGTTCTTGGGGCTGAGGGGAGCCCAAGATGGATTCCAAATATATGATGTAAAGGAAACATATATGCCATGTTGTTGTTGTTATTGTTACATGCCATTGAGTCAGATTTGAGTGGTCCTCACAGGGTTTTCAATGGCTGATTGTTTCAATATTGTTTCCCAAGTGGACTGCTACATTGTTCTCCCATTTTCATAGTGCTTAGGATCAAATCTAGGTCCTCCAAAAGTGTGGAGCACTACTCTACCAACTGAGCTAAACTTTATACCATATCTACCACATATGCCATAAATATAGTCTATTTGTAGTTGGAGTCTAACTTTTGGGAATATCAAATTACTTTTACTATAAAAAGTATAGCAATAAAGTTATAATCTCAATATTGAAATCAGGTTTATTAAACAATTTGGAGGTTCTTTTCTTAAACCAATTTTTATAAGATACTTTTAAATACTACCCTGATGCATTTACATTACAGTTTATCTTGTACAAATTCTACATTAATAATTTTAGAAAATATATATATATATATTACTTTATGGAGGCCATTAATATTCATAAAAATTAAGATGGTAATATGTAACTCATCCCAATAGGTCTACTAACTAGTTATAATATAAATAGTGAAAGAAGACAGTAAACTATCCTTATTCACACATGACATAATCCTATACTTAAAGTACCCTAAAAATTCCACTAGAAAATATTTAAAGCTAATTAGCTCCTTCAGTCAAGTAGTAGCATACAAAATTAACACTCAAAAATGAATAGCCTTCCTTTACACCAATAGCAAACAGGAAGAGAATGACATCAACACAACAGTCCCATCCATAATAGTCCAACAATAAAATTAAATATTTAGGAAACAATCTAACCAAGGATCCTGAAGATCTCTACAATGCAAATTTTAAAACATTTAGGAAAGAAACACCAGAAGATATCAGAAGCTGGAAGGACCTCCCTTGCTCATGGATTGGAAGAATTAATATTGTAAAAATAGCTACACTACCAAAAGAGATTTATAGATTCAATGCAGTCACCATCAAAATTCCAATGTTATACTTTGCAGAAACAGAAAAAAAGTCCTAAAATTGATGTGGAAACACAAAAGACCAAATATAGCCAAAACAATCCTAAGCAGTAAAAACAATGCAAGAGATATCATAATACCTGATGTCAAACTATACTACAGGACCATAGTGAGGGGAAAAAAAAAAACTTGATACTGAGCTTGATACTGGCTCGTAAATAGGTAAGAATGAATGGAACAGAATTGAGGATCCATAGATTCACCCACATAACTGCAGCTACCTGATTTTTTTACTAAGGGGTTAAAGATGTTGATTGGAGGAAAGATAGCCTTTTTAATAAAACATGCTGGGAAAAATGGATATCTATTTGCAAAAGAATTAAAATAGACCCATAACTCTCAACCTCTGCAAAAGTCAAGTCAAAATTGATCAGAGACATCAACATAAAACCAGAAAACTTATAACTACTAGGATAAAAGATAGGGGACACACTCCAACACATAGGAATAGATAAGCATTTCCTTAGCAAGACTCCAATTGTCCAGGAAACTGCACCAAGAATTGACAAATGGGATTACATAAAACTAAAACGCTTCTGTACAGTAAAGTAAACAATTTACAGAGTAAAGGGAAAGCCCACAGAATGGGAGAAAATCTTTGCATCCTACACATCTGAAAGAGGGGAATAATTTATAAGACGTACAAAAAACTTAAGTAATCAAAAACCAAAGAACAAATAATCCAATAAGTGGGCAATGAAACTGAATAGGTAGCTCTCAAAAGAAGAACTATGAATGGCCAAGAAACATGTGAAAAATGTTCAATGCTCCTATACACTGTTAAAATGCAAATCAAAACAAGACTGAGAATCCATCTCACTCCAGTAAGAATGGCCAAGATTAACAAAACAAATTATAACAAATGCTGGCAAGGATGCAGAGAAAAGGGAAAACTTTTACACTGCTGCTGGGACTGTAAATTAGTTTAGCCACTTTAGCAATCAATGTGGAGGTACCTTAGAAAACTAAGAATAGATCTCCCATATGACCCAGTTATACCACTCCTGGGACTATATCCAAAAGAAGATAAGTCATCATACCACAGGGATACCTGTACCTCCATTTTTAATGCAGCACTCTTCACAATTGCAAGGGTATGAAATCAACCAAGATTTCCAACAACAGAGGAGTGGATTGAAAAATTGTGTATATATACACAATAAAATATTACTCAGCAGAGCTGGGCATGGTGGCACACACCTGTAATCCTAGTGACTTGGGAGGCAGAGGCAGGAGGAAAGCAAGTTCAAGACCAGACAGTCTGTGTAATGAAGTGAGACCCTGTCTCAAAAAAAACTAAAAAAAAATGGGCTTGGGGTTCAGCTCAGTAGTACGTCACTTGCAAAGCATACAAGTATGAGGTCCTGGGTTCAACCCACAGTACTGAAAAAAAAAAGGAATATTACTCAGCAATAAAGAAGAATGAAATGATGTCATTTGCAGCAAAATGGATGGAACTGGAGAACATCATTTTAAGTGGATTAACTCAGACTCCAAAAGAGAAATACAATATGTTCTCACTCATATGTGGCAACTAAATCTAACATAAAGGAAAATAATTGTGTGTGTGTGTGTGTGTGTGTGTGTGTGTGTGTGTGTGTGTGTGAATGAACAATCATACATATCTAAGAATGGAAAAAAAAAAAACAAGTAGACCCAATAGAACAGGAGAGGGGATTAGTGGGTAGGAGCAAAGGTTGAGGCAAAGGGTAAAGGGGAGGGAAAACAATGCAAAGAGTAAAAAGAAAAACACAAAATACAGGATGCAACTATATGAATTGATGAGGCAAAAAGGAAGGAAAAATAATCAGTGAGAATGTAACCCATGATTTCACACAATTTTCATTATATATTAATTAAGATTCCTACTTTTTTCTTTTCTTCTTTAGTTTATACTGTTCTATAAATATGTAAGATGATAAACATGCAAACAAAACTGATCCACTAGTTGCATAGTGTCTTATTACTCTGGGCCTCTCTAACATTTATAAATAAAAAAGGAAATTAAAATATTATACATAGAATTTTTTCCATGTAGGCATGTATCTATTCATATTAGTATTTGCATAAAAAATCTTGGCTGATATTTAACTCTTTATATAATTAATTAAACAAACAGTTCCAACTGGTACTGTAACTTATTTTTTCCCTTTACTAATAAGTGATGATGGGGTGCAGAGTAAAACAGCAATGGCTTTTTCCATTATGCATCCTTTACATCACTTCTAGCAACATTTTTGTAAACCCACAAAGTTTATGGAGCTTTATGGCTAGTTTGTAGTTAAACTCTGATACTTATTTGGGTTATCTTCCCCTATTTTTCCAACATACTCATGAAGTTGTGCAGTTTACATTGAGATTGACCTCTCCCCCTTCATCCCTCTTCACTGACCCTCCTCCCCATCCCATCTTCTCCAATCTTTGCTTCCCTCTGCTGGATCCTTCCCTTCTTCTTTCCACTCCTTAAATTGTCACTTCTACTCTAAGTATAATTGTGCATTTTTTATATTTCAATTTATGTATAGGACATTTTCCTTCCTTTAAGTATGATTCAGCACCCACAAATGAGTGAGAACATATGGTATTTCTCTTTTGGGGCTTGTGTTCATTCACTTAAGATGATGTTCTCCAATTCCATCCATTTTGCTATAAATGACATTATTTCATTTTTTAATTGCTGAGTAGTATGCCATTGTGTATAAGTACCATAATTTTTTTACGCATTTTTCTGTTCATGGGTGCCTTGGTTGATTCCAAATCCTTGCTATTCTGAAAAGTGCTGCATTGAATATGGAGATGTAGTTGTCTCTGTGATATGATGACTTGTCTCCCTTTGGGTATATTCTGAGTAGTGGTATAACTGGGTTAGATGGCAATTCTATTTTTAGTTTTCTGAGGTATCTCCATACTGATTTCAAAAGTTGTTGAAACAACTAACAGTCCCACTAACAGTGTAAAAGGCTTCCCTTTTCTCCACAACTTTGTCAGCATTTGTTATTATTTGTTTTGTGGAACTTGGCCATTCTTCCTGCAGTAAAGTGAAATCTCAGAGTTATTTTGATTTGCCTTTCCTTAATGGCTAGGGATACTGAACATTTGTTCAGGTGCTTCACAGCCTTATTATATGTAGAAATTTTTCATCTTATTTGAGATAATCTGACACACACACACACACACACACATACATATGTACATTCATACATTTATAAATGAATCTAGCATCTGTGATCTCAGGGAAATTGGGTACATTCAAATGTCAGAGTTGTTGCTGTTATCAGGTGCCATCCATTTGGGTCTGACTCATAATGACCCTATGTACAGCAGAATGAAACACTCCCTGATTCTGTGCCAGGAACACAATCTTATTGATGTTTAAGCCCATTGTTGCAGACATTGTGTCAATCCATACAGTTGAGGTTTTCCTTTTTTCATTGACTGCCATTCTCCTAAACATGATGTCCTCCAGGGATTGGTCCCTCCTGACTACATGTCCAAAATACATAAAATGCAGTCTAGCCATCCTTGCTTCCAAGGAGCATTCTGGTTGCACTTCTTCTAGGACAGATTTTTTGGTTCTTTTGGCAGTCTATGGTATATTCAATATTCATCTCATTCACCATAACTCAAAAGCATCAATTCTTCTCCTGTCTTCCTTGTTCAATGTCCAGCTTTCACAACCATATGATGTGACTGAAAATACCATGGTATGAGTCAGGTGTATCTTCATCTTCAATGTGACATCTTTACTTCTCAATACTTTAAAGAGGTCTTTTGTCACAGCTTTTCCCAAAGTAATGCATCTTTTGACTTCTTCACTGCTGCTTCCATGGGTGTTGATTGTAGAACCAAGTAAAATAAATCGTGGACAATTTCAATCTTTTCTCCATTTATTGTGAGGTTGCATACTGACTCAGTTGTAAGGATTTTTGTTTTCTTGACGTTGAAGGTGCAATCCATACCGAAGACTGTTCTTTTATCTTCATGAGTAAATGATTCAAATCCACTTTACTTTCAGCAAGCAGTTGTGTCATCTGCATAACACAGGCTGTTAATGTGTCTTCCTCCAATCCTAATGCCATGTTCTTCTTCATAAAATCAGCTTCTTGAATTATTTTCTCAGCATAGAAACTGAAGAGATGTGGTGAAAGGATTGTTATTGTTGTTGTTGTTAGGTGCTGTCAAGTTGTGTCCAACTCATAGCTACCCTCATGGGGTTTTCAATGGCTGATTGTTTTGGGATTGCCTCTGATATGGATTGCCACATCCTTCTCCCATTTTTTCAGTGCTGGGAATTGAACTCCTTGGGACCTCAGAGACTGCAGAGCGATGCTCTACCAACTGAGCTAAATCCCAGCCCTGGTGACAGGGTACAGCCCTGAAATATACCTTTCTTGACTCTAAACCAAGTAGTGTTTCCTTGTTCTGTTTGAATGACTCCCTCCTGGTGCATGTATAGATTCCTTATGATTACAATTAGGTGCTCTGGTATTTCCATTCTTCCCAGTGTTATCCATAATTTGTTATGATCCACAGAGTCAAATGCCTTTGCACATTCGATAAAACGTTCATAGATACCTTTCTTGTGTTCTTTGCCTTCACCTTATATCTATATGACATCAGCAGTGATACTCCTAGTTTCCCACCCTCTTCTGAATCCAGCTTAATTTTCTGGTAGTTCCCTGCCTAAATACTGCTATAGCTGCTTTTGAATGAGCTTTAATAAAATTTTGCTTGCATGTAGTATTAATGATATCAGGCGTTCCCTAGTTTCCACATTCAGTTAGATCCCTTTTCTTGGGAATAAGTACAAATATGGATCTCTTCCAGTCAGTTGGCCACGTAGCTGATTTCCAAATCTCTTGGCATAAAAACGTTAGCACTTCCAGTGCTACATCTGTTCATTGAAACATCTCTATTGGTATTCCATCAATTCCTTCAAGGCAGCTTCTACTTCATCCTTCAATATCATTGATTCCTCATCATATGAAACCTCTTGAAATGGTTTGCCATTCACCAATTCTTTTTTGTATAGTGACTCTGTGTATTCCTTCCGTCTTGTATTGATGTTTCTGCATTGCTTAATATTTTCCCTATAGAATCTTTCACTATTGCCATTCAAGGCTTGAATTTTTTTCTTTAACTCCTTAAGCTTGAGAAAACTGACCTTCTTCTTCCCTTTTGGTTTTCTATCTCCAATTCTTTGCACAAGTTATTAAAATATTTGATTTTGCCTTCTCAAGCTGCCTTTTGAAATCTTCTGTTTAGTTCCTTACCTTCATCATGTCTTTGTTCTACTTTAGCTGCTTGATGTTCAAGGTCAAGTTCCAGTGTCTGTTTTGACATGTAATTTGATCTTTTCTTTTTTCCTGTCTTTTTAATAACCTTTTGCTTTCATGATGAATGATATCATTGATGTTATGCCACACTCATCTGGTGTTCTATCATTCATGTCTAATGCACTAAACCTGTTCTTGAGATGATCTCTGAACTTAAGTGGGATATACTCAAGGTCATACCTTGGCTCTTGTATGCTTGTTCTAATTTTCTTGTTTCAGTTTGAACTTGCACATGAGCAATTGATATTCTGTTCCACAATCAGCTCTGGTCTCAATCTGACATGTGACATTTAGCTTTTCCATCCTCTCTTTCCACAAATGTCAATTTGGTTCCTGTATGTGCCATCTGGTGAAGTCCATGTGTATAGTCACCATTTATGGTGGTGAAAATATGTATTTGCTATGAAAAGGTCATTGGTCTGACAAAATTCCGGCTTTGTTTCAGTACATCCTGATTGCATGTTTGATCAACAGATTACAGAAGCTGGTAGAAATCTTCACAAACATATAATGGAATGGTATATTTTCTTAGCAGTAGTTACTTTTTAGGATGTCATCATTAAAGTGGTTGATAAGATCTTTACAAGTACAGTCATCAAGTTTATCTACACTGATAGTTTTTAAACTCTTGTATGTAAACTTGTTACACTGTATTCTTGCCACTTTTTCTGTTTTGTAATATAAAAAAGGAGACAGGCAGTGGTTGCAAAAACAGCTTGGTACTGGCACAAAAATAGGCCCGAAGACATCTGGAACAGAATAGAAGCCCCAGATATACCTCAATACACCTATAGCCACCTTATTTTTGACAAAGGAGCAAAGCAAGTAAACTGGAAAAAGGACAGCCTCTTCAACAAATGGTGCTGGGAAACATGGTCATCCACATGCAGAAAAATGAAAGTGGATCCGCATCTCTCAATATACACGAGAGTTAACTCAAAATGGATAAAAGATCTCAACATAAAA
>VMDO01016859.1:0-46492 GCA_007922755.1 Pedetes capensis | reverse complement strand
TATAGTCTCCGTTTATGATGTTGAAAAAATGTATTTGCAATGAAAAGGTCATTGGTCCGACAAAATTCTATCATGCGATCTCCAGCTTCATTTCTGTCACCAAGACCATATTTTCCAACTACTGGGCCTTCTTCTTTGTTTCCAACCTTTGCATTCCAGTCACCAGTGATTATCAGTATGTCTTGATTGCATGTTTGATGTATTTCAGATTGCAGAAGCTGACAGAAGTCTTCCCTTTCTTCATTTGTGGCCTTGGTGGTGGGTGCATAAATTTGAATAATAGTCATGTATACCAAATATTGATGTACTCAATTTCCTTAAAATATATATATACAGCATAAAGGGACAGATAGTTACAGATACAGTAATAGTGACTGAAATACCCGACTCTCATCAATAGATAGTACATCCAGATAAAAATATATATATATATATATTGATATATATATATTTTTTGATATATATATATTTTTTTGATATATATTTTGATATATTTTGATATATATATATATATTTTGATATATATATATATATATATATATATATATATATATCAAAGAAACATCAGAGTTCAGTACCATAAGAGATCCATGGACTTAATAAACTTTTACAGAACAGCAACAACAATGAAATAGTCCATCCAAAAGCTATAGAATACACATTCTTGACAGCCCAGGCAACTTTTTGTAAAGTAGATCAAATTTTAGGCCATAAATTAAGTCTTAACAAATAGAGAAAAAAATCTAAATTTCATGTATCTTATCTGAACATAATGGAATAAAATGAAATTAACAGCAAGAAAAATTACAGAAAGTATACAAATACATGGAGATTGAACAATACACTCTTAATCAATGGATCCTTGAAGAAATGAGGGAAGAAATCAAAAAGTTCCTAGGATCAAATGAAATGAAAACAACTACTGGAGCCCTCAGGATAGAGCATAGGTAGTTCTATGAGTGCCTAGATTAAAAAATAAAAGAAGACTCAAATAAAAAACTTAAGGATGTATCCCATGGTCTTAGAAATAAGGGCAAAAAAAAAAAACAAAATCAGTGGGCAGAAAGAAATAATAAGATCACAGCAAAAATTAATGAAATGGAGACTAAAAAATCAATACAAAGAATTGATTAAAGAACTGGTTCTTTCAAACGATAAACAAGATCAACAATCCTTTAGCCAAACTAACCAAAAGAAAGAGAAGATTAATAAAATTAGAAGTGAAAGGGAGATACTACAACAGATACCAATGAAATCCAGAGAATCATTAAGGAATACTTAGAAAACTTATATTCCAAAAAATGGGAAAACTTAGATGAGATAAATTCCTGGATACATATTATCTACCAAAATTAAATCAAGAGTATATAAACTATTTTGCTGGGATTTAACTCAGTTGGTAGAGTGCTGCGCTGCAGTCTCTGAGGTCCCAAGTTTGATTCCCAGCACCGCAAAAATGGGAGAAGGACCTGGCAAGCCACTCCCAAGGTAATCCAGAAACAGTCAGCCATTGAAAACCCTATGAGGGTCGCTATGAGTTGGATACTGATTCGACAGCACCTAACAACAACAACATATAAACAATTTAAACAGTCCTATAACAAGCAGCAAGATTGAAGCAGTAATAAGAGTCTTCCAACAAAGAAAAGCCCAGGACTAGATGGACTCACTGTTAATTCTGCAATACCTTTAAAAAAAGAATACCAATGCTCCTCAAACTATTCCATAAAAAAACAAATGGAAGGAACACTAGCATTCTATGAAGCCAGCATTACTCTGCTACTAAAATCATAGAAAAAAATAAAAAAAGGAAAACTACAGACCAGTTTCCTTGAAGAACATAAATGCAAAAATCTTTTTTTTTTTTTTTGTACTAGGGGTTGAACCCATGATCTCACACTTGCATGCTTTGCAAGTACTGGACCACTGAGCTGCACACCCAGCCCATATTTTTACTTTTTGAGAGAGTTTCACTAAATTACGCAGACTGTCTCTGGTCTCGATCGTGTGATCCTCCTGCCTCTGCCTCCCGAGCCGCTGGGATTACAGGCGTGTGCCACCGCACCCAGCTTAATCCAAAAATTCTTAATAAAATATCTGCAAATTGACTTCAACAGCATATTAAAAAAGAATAGACACTATGCTCAAGTTGGTTTCATTCCAGGGAGGTAAGGGTGGTTCAACATAAGCAACACAGTAAGTGTAATACAACACATAAATAGAAACAGAAATCACAGGATCATCTCAATAGCTGCAGAAAAGTCCTCTAACAAAGTTCAACATCCTTTCATGATAAAAGCCCTGAACAAACTAGGAATTGAAGGAATATACCTCAACATAATAATAGCAATATAGGAAAAACATAGCCAACTTCATACTAAACGGGAAAAACATTTCTCCTAAAATCAGGAACAAGAAGTGGTGTCCATTCTCACCACTGCTATCCAGTACAGGAACTAACTCAGCCATAGCAATAAGGCAAGAGGAAGAACTAAAAGAGACACAAATAGGAAAGGAAGAAGTTAAATTATCCCTGTTTGTAGATAATATGATCCTCTATTTTAAAAACCCTAAAGACTCTACCAGTTCTAAGAGATTTCTGATGAACACTTTCAGCAAAGTTGTTTTTAGCTGCCGTCGAGCGACCCTCATAGGGTTTTCAACAGCTATTTCGGGATTGCCCTGGGAGTGGATTACCAGGTCCTTCGCCCATTTTTGCGGTGCTGGGAACTGAACTCAGGACCTCAGAGATGCAGCGCAGCACTCTACCAACTGAGCTAAATCCCAGAGTTTCAGCAAAGTAGCAGGATTAAAAAAAAAAAAAAAAAACATAAAAATCAGTAGCTTCTCTATATTCCAATAACAATCAGGCTGAGAACAAAATAAGGAAGGTAATCCCATTCACAATAGCTTCAAAAAGAATAAAATCCCTAGGAATAAACCTAACCAAGGAAGTGAAAGACCTCTACAATGAAAACTTTAGAACACTGAAGAAAGAAATTAAAGAAGACTCTAGAAGATGGAAACACTTCCCATGCTCACAGATCAGAAGAATAAACATTGTAAAAGTGGCTATATTACCAAAAATAATATACAGATTTAATGAAATCCTCATCAAAATCTCAATTACATTCTTCACAGAAATAGCAAAAACAATCCTAAAATTCATATTGAAACACAAAAGACCCCAAATTGCTAAGGCAGTCTTGAGCAGAAGGAGCAATGCCAAGGACATCACAATACCTGATTTCAAAGTACACTGTTGTTGTTAGGTGCCATCGAGTCAGTATCCAACTCATAGCGACCCTACATACAACAGGGGAAACACTATTGTCAGTGCTTCTCTGCTGTTCATAGAATTTTCAATGGCTGATTGATTTTTTTTTTGGGGGGGAGTGGGTTGCCAGGTCCATTTCCCAAGCCTGCAGCACCTGGTGTTCCCATCCAAGTACTAACAAGGCCTGACCCTGCTTAGCTTCCAAGATCTGATAGGATCAGATGCCCCTGGACTACAGCTGCAGACTCAAAGCACACTACAGAGCCATAGTAACAAAAACAGCATGATACAGGTACAAAAACAGACATGTATCCCAGTGGAACAGAATAGAGGATCCAGAAATAAACCCATGTGGTTACAACCATCTGATGTTCAACAAAAGTGCCAAAAATGTAAGTTGGAGAAAAGATATCCTCTTCAACAAATGGTGCTGGGAGAACTGGATATTCTCTTGTAAGAAATGGAAACTAGGTCCCTCTCACTTTGTATGAGAAAAATCAGTTCAGAATGGATCAAAGACCTTGATGCAAGACCTGATACTTGAAACAGCTAGAGGAAAACAAGAAAAATACTTTAAGACTTAAGTGAAGACTTTTTGAAAAGGACCTCAAAACGACAGGAAACAATAGCAAAAACTGACAAATGCCATTACATGAAATTAAAAAGCTTTTGTACAAGCAAAGGAAACTATCAATGTGAAAAGACAGCCCACAGAATGGGAGAAAATATTTCCAGCTATACATCAGACAGAGGATTAACATCCAGAAATATATACAGAAGTCAAAAAATTAAACACCAACAAATATACAATCAAAACATGGGCAAATGAACTAAACAGTTTTCAAAAGAAATACAAATGACCAACAATCATAAAAAAAAATGTTCAACATCCTTAGCCATCAGAAAAATGCAAATTAAAACTATATTGAGATTCCATCTCAGCCCAGTTAGAATGGCGACTACCAACAAAACAAACAAGAAATGCTGGTGAGGATGTGAGGAGAAAGGAACTCTATTGCACTGCTAGTGGGAATGTAGTCTGGTGCAGCCACTATGGAAATCAGTATGTAGGTTTCTCAAAAAACTAAAAATAGAACTACCATATGACCATTCCTGGGTATATATCCAAAAGAAATAAGTCAACAAACCATAGAGATACCCACTCATCCATATTTATTGTAGTGCTCTTCACAATAGACAAGATAAAAAATCAACTCAGGTGTCTATCAACAGTTGATGAGCCAATAAGGAAAATGTGGTATATATACACCATGGAGTTTTATTTAGCCTTAAAGAAGGACAAAATTACAGCATTATCTGGAAAATAGATGGAACTAGAGATCATCACTTTAAGTGAAGTCAGACCCAGAAAGACAATCATGTTTTCCCTTACATGTGGATATTAGATTTCAATGAATATTCAGTATTAAAATATATTGATCGTGCCAGGCATGGTGGTGCACACCTGTAATCCCAGTGACTCAGGAGGCAGAGGCAGGAGGATCGCAAGTTTGAGACCAGAGGCAGTCTGCATAATTTAGAGAGACCCTGTCTCAAAAAGTAAAAAAATGGGCTGGGTGTGCAGCTCAGCGATCCAGCACTTGCAAAGCATGTAAGTGCGAGGTCCTGGATTCAACCCCCAGTACCACAAAAGAAACAAATAAAATAGAATAAAATATATAGATTATGGAAGCAGAATGGGCGTGTAGGGGGAGAAAAGGGATAAAGGGGCAAGGGAAATAAGAAAGAATGATAGGGCAAAGGAAAAGAAATACTATGTTTTGCCCTTAAGGCAAAATCTAGATGTGTATATAACTTTATCTACACACACACACAGCTATTTTCACACACACAAGGCTTAGTACAGTTGGTAGAGCGCTGCTATGCACTCTGAGGACCTAGGTTTGATCCCCCGCAAAAATCGGAGAAGGACTTGGCAATTCACTCCGAAACAATCCCCAAAATAACCCTACGAATAGCAGGGAAGCACTGACATAGTACCAGGCATGGCACAGTGTCAGGGAGTGTTTCATTCTATTGTATATAGGGTCACTATGAACCCCAGGCCTCAGAGTACACAGAGCAGCACTCTACCAACTGAGCTAAACCCCAGGCCCAAATATATACGTAGAATTTATATATACTCATATATTGATGTTAGGTGCCGTCAAATCATGTCTGACTCATAGTGACCCCCATCGATGTACAACTGAACAAAACACTCCCTGACACTGTGCCATGCCCAGCACTATTGTCAGTGCTTGTCTGCTATACATTGGGTTTTCAATGGTGGATTGTTTCAGGAGGTGGTTGTCAGGTCCTTCTCCCTACCCTGCAGCACCTGGTATTCCCAGGCAGTCTCCCATCCAAGGACTAACCAAGCCAACCTTGCTTAGCTTCCAAGATCAGGTGGGATTGGATGCCAGGGGGCTATGGCTGCAGACATATCTTATTCATATGTGTATATATATATATGTATGTATGTATGTATGTATGTATGTGTATATATATATTACACACACATTATTATACACATAGCACATATATTATTTTATACTTGATATTTATATTTTATATTATATATGTAATATAAAATATATATACATATCTATATATCTATATAGAGAGAGAGAGAGAAAGAAAGAAAACTTGGAACTACTAAAAGAAAAAAAAAACTTTTATTAGTGCCATAGGTGAAAGTCTGCATCTTTAGGTTGGCAAATATTTCTTGTATACAATTTCTAAGACAGAAACCAGTCTTTTTTCCATAAAAGAAAAAAATGATCAATTGGATTTTATCAAAAATAAAATCATTGCTCTTTGAAAGACAGTGCTAGAATAAGAGACAAACCATGCATTAAGGAAAAAAATATTTGCAAACCATATACTTGACAAAGAACTTTTATGTAGAATATATATTCTACATATGTATTTTCCATATATATACATATATATGTATATATATATGAAACTCTGCAAACTCAATATAAGGAACTCAATTTGAAAACAGGCAAAACATTGACATTTCAAAGAAGATCTATTGGTGGCAAACAGGATGAGAAGATACGAAGCCTGTGCAAGTTAATGAGACCCTGTCTCAAAAAAAAAAAAAAAAAAAGGAAAAGAAAAGCAAAAAGAAAAGAAAAGGGCTGTAGTATGGCTCAGTGGTAGAGCACTTAGCTAGCAGTCAAGTCCCAAGTACCAGGCAAATTCAACCCACCATGAGACACAACCATACATCTATTTGAATGGTTTAAAAAGAAATGGACCAGCCATAGCAAATACCGATGAGCACTTGGCACACCTGAAATTTCCAGTGCTGGTGGAAATATAAACTAGAATGAACACTTTGAAGAGAATCTGGCCGCACGTTAAAAAGTTAACATACATTCCAGCCAGTTGAGTGATTAAGTATTTGCCCAAGAAAATGAGAGCGTGTGTACACACAAAGACTTATACAAAAATGTTTGATGCACTTTTATTGTTATAATCAAAAATTAAAAGCAACCCAAATCTCCATTAGGATGAGTGGATAAACTAACCATGGTTCTATTCAGGCAATCTAAGAGCTTCCAAAATAAAAAGGAATGAACTGCTAATTCATCAGACAGATGAACTTTAAAAGCCAGAGCATAACAAATGAGAAAGAGGAAGAGGATGTGCTACATGATCTTATTGACAAAAACTATAGAAAATGCAAACTAATCCATACTGACAAACAGATCTGTGGTTGCCTGGGCTGGAGAAGGTAGGATTAGGAGGGAAGGGAGGAAGACAAACGGCCAGAGGAACACTACATGTTGAAGCATGTTTCACTGCCTTGACATTCCAATGACGTCACAGGTCTATTCATATGTCGAAGTCTACCAAATTGTACATTTTAAATATGTACAGTTTAAGTATTATAAAGCTTTTTAAAAAATTCCACAAGGGACTGACAACTTGCCTGCCCTTCAATATTCATAAGATGAGAGACTGAGAAACGCCATCTACCTCATATGTAAAGAGAAACAGGAGCCACAGCCCTAACAGAAATGACCCACTAATTAGTCAGCTATAGATTTTCCTTATCTCTAGACTTAAGCTGATCAACTTTCCTCATTGTTTATCACACACACAAATGTATGTCTGAGGCTTTGCTGCTGTTCTCAAATTCCTCTCAGCCTCCTCCTGAAGCTACTGACTGAAGCACTGTTTAGCCCATTACCTCCAGCATCCTACTAGATAACTGTTTTCTGCTGCTAGGAAGCTTCTGCCAGCCAAAGTGCATCAGGATTTCATACACTTATACTGTTTTTCTAATAGTCTTTTTGGTTGTTTATAAGGGAACTCCACAGGAAGATGTCTTTAGTCTCTTGGGGACTATGTTACACTTCTTTCATTTGACCACAGGGCCTCCCAGCATATTCAAAAGTGGTGCTTACCTCCCAAGGCACACTCGGTTGCTAAGTAACCCACTATGCCATATTCACTTAAGAAGGTTTCCCTCTTCCACACTCCATCATCCATCCCTGCTATCTGGCACTATGTCTCACTCCTACCCTGCATTTCCTAGGATATGGGGATGATCATGGCACTGAAAGCTGAGAATTCTGGCCAGGGATGGTGGCACACATCTGTATCAAAGCCACCTGGGAGGTGAAGGCAGAGACAGCCTACATAACTCAGCAGCCTGCATATGTTAGTGAGACCTTGTCTGAAAATAAAATAAAATAAAATATGGGTTGAGGGTGCAGCTCAGTGGTAGAGTACTTGCAAAGTATGTGTGAAGCAAACCCCCAACTACCAAAAACAAACAAACAAACAAACCCAGAAGCTGAGAATTCCACTGAAAATCTGTATAAGGAACAATTGGAGTACCAGACCTCTACCCCACGTAGCCAGTCCCATCATCCCTACTCTATCACAGCCTAAGACCTGAGACTTACTATCTGAATAAGATCATCTAGAGAAGCCAAATGAAGGCAGAATGAGATATCTTACTGAAATAGACTAAACCAAAGTCCACATGATGACTGGCTAGAACCCTAACTTCAGTTTTCTTTTACTTTTCTAAAATTGACTGCCTTTCTTATATCTCCCAGTAGTGCAGAGGGTTTACGTCTGGAGAAACAGATGAACCCATGAAAAGACCAAGAGATAATGAAACGTGGACTGGCTACCCTCCCAGTCACTAATAAAATGTACCACAGATCTCCACACATAGAGCTTTAGATCAACTTCAATACTTCCTTTGGGTATGAATAGACAACCAATGACACCTAATATTTAGAATACTTCTGCTACATAAAATGGCGAGATTAAAAGGCAAAGAAAAAAAGGGACTGAGGAGAAACATAATGCAAGGAACAGATGAAAATACCAAGACAATTATAACAGATATCATCTAAGAGAAAATGTTTCAGAAAGAAAGAGAAAGAAAAAGAAAAGAAAAGAAAAGAGAGAGAGGGGAAGGGGGAGAGAGCGAGAGTAGGAGAAGAGAGGATGGGAGGGGAGGGGAAGGGAACAAAACAAACTGGACAGTAAAGAAGAAATAGTCAGGCATGGTGGCACACACCTGTACTCCCAGCACTTGGGATCATGGTGCAGGAGGGTCATGGTTTTGAGGTCACGCTGGGCTACACAAAGAAACCATATCTTAAATGTTTTTTAATTAACTTTAAGAAAATGGAATGTTTATAACAAAAACAAAAGAGTCAAAAACTGAGTTTGGAAGATTTCTTCAAGTTGAAGAAGTCTCCCAGAAACAAATAAAGATATAAATTAGTAATGAGACAAGACATAAAGAAAATTAAATGACTGTGCCAGGCAGCCCTACATTTGACTGTTATCACTTTCTTAATTGCTACTACTACTACTACTACTACTAATAATAATAATAATAATAATAATAATAATAATACTCATCCAGGCATGGTAACACACGCCTATGATCCCAGAACTCAGGATGCTGGGGCAGGAGGATCACAATTTTGAAGCCAATATGGGCTATACAAGGAGATCATGTACAAAAAAAAAAGTTCAAATTACATTTAGTTCCATAGCTAGAACAGAACATACACCAAAATAGAAAAGTATCTTTGAACATAAGACAATGATTGCCTTAGACTTTTACACCCAGCCCAACTAAGAATCTTATGAAGGGAAAGACATTTTCAAATAGGCAGGATCTCAAAGTGTACCTCTTATTCATGTCCCCTTCCTAGTACTGGGGGCCTGTGCCCAACCTAAAATAAATGAAATATGAAGACAGAGGATCTGAGAAATAGAGAAGCCAACACAAGCAAGAAACTGAAGGTAGTCAATTGCACTGTACATACAGTTTAACGATCATATACTAAAGACTGGAGCAATGGGATTAAAGAGTTTCAGAAAGGATAGCACTATAAAATAATATCTTAAATATGTTTCCAAAAATTTATCAAATGTGTATGGTCTAATTGAGGAATTTTGTTTTTCCATTATAGTATTTAGGGAAATAAGTTGTAATAAGGAATTTAAGTAAAGGGTGAAGAGATGAACAAAGGGATTTGAGAAAATACTGTAATACATAATTAACAGGGTTCAGCTAATAACATTATAATCATAATACAGACAGCAAATAGGATTTAAAAGAAAAACTATAAAAATCATGAGAAGAGAACAGGGATATGGTGGTTGAGAATGAAGGAAAGACAATACAGTCTCCATTTTCCATAAATCCATGGATGTTATAGATTGTAAAAGGGTTAAGGACTGTCTAGAAATAAAAATCAAAACAAACTGCTAGAATAGGATAAAATGATACCTATGTGAAGGACTTGGAGCTAGGAAGTAACAGAGGAATGCTGCCTTCTGAAAAAAGGCACCAGATGAGTTACTACAAATGAGTTTTTAAATGACTTATATACTATTTATTGTACTACTTTGACAAAACAGTGTAGGCATTCTGCAAACATAAGGCATGGAGACCAAAGAGAGCATTTTTAGAGTCAGTCTGGAAACAATGTGTCCAGGATAGCTCTGAACCTATTTCTACCACAAGGCCTAGAACTGGATTTTAAAAGAGAAAAAGGGAAGTCAGATCATATGACTACAAATTCCTTGAGTAGAAAGTATCTCCATGATTTGAAAAGCGTGGTAACACCTATATTCCTCTTACGAGGTCCTAACCTTCTGAGAAGTCATAAAAACCACATTATTCATTTCCATTGCAATACCAGTAACATTTACCATATCCTGTTTTCCTGTGCTTAGTGCAACATGTCTCCTAGTGACTAATAAATTACTTTGTCAACTTTAGTTTCATTAATGGTATACTGAAATCTGGCAAGAATGTCTGAAAAGAGTTAACCTAGAACTTCTGAATTCTTCAAATATCAGAAAATCCACCATTTGAAATATCACACTAATAATTTTTCTTCAATAACTTCCAAAAGTATGCCTAGCAACTATTATCCTTCTCAAAGAATCACTTCTTTAACATACTTTTCACAATCTGGGCCCCCTGACTTGATACATAGAATACATTTGGGAGATCAAAACTAATACCAAGCCAAACATCATAATGCTGGGTGTTTCAAATAAAGTCGTGTGTGTATGTAGTACTTGGGAGTTAAACCCAGGGCCTCACATTTACTTTGTAGGTGCTCTACCACTGGGCTGCACCCCCAGCCCATTTTTTATTTTTTATCTTAAGACAGAGTCTCATTAAATTACTCAGGCTGCCTCTAGCCTTAAACCTGTGATCCTCCTTCCTGTGCCTCCAGAGCTGTTGAGATTACAGGCAGAAGCCACTGGACCTGGCCTTCAAATGAAGTATTAACAACTGTCTAGAAAAGAACAAAGCTTTTCATTTACTCTTAAAAATATGTTTGGCTCTAAAGCCACCCTTTTGCAAGTGATACTGAACAAAAAGAACAGCAAAAACAAAAAATAAATAAAAATGATATACACCTGCAGACCTATCACCAAAAAAGAATACATGATCATTTGCAAACAGGGGATTTTAAGAAACTTCAATCCCCACTCATTTTATATTTTAATGAAAGCTAAAGCACCAGCACTGATAAGCACTCAACAAGTCTTTTCTTAAAGTATAATGTTTGATTCCCTCACAGCTATGGGGATCAAAATGGGCAGTCACTGCAAAACTCAGCACCACTAGCTATGGAAAGGAAATACGAAGTCCAAATTTTAGTTGTTGAACTGCCCTACATCAAACTTTCCGTTCACCAGCTCCCACTCACCCAGTTGGATCTAAACTTCTATTTCAGTGTCTCACTAAACTGTTTGTTACTCGTTTAAAACACACGTTCTCATACACTTCAGCCAACTCTTATTTGTTCCTAGATGACATTGTGCATTTTCAATTAGCATTGTCAGAAAGTGAAGCACCCTCTTGTCTTTCCACTGAAAATCAATTATGCAAAAGAACAGGTTAGGTGGGCTAAGTTAGCTGCACCATATGTATAGTACAAGGTGTTCAACAGCTTTGATGCAAAATTGGCAATGATTTTAGCCAGCTGTCTGGGGTCATCGTATTACACATGGAAGATGAGTATCTCATTCATTAAATTTCCCTTAATTTGTGCATTTTACCATTTCCCCTTGTATAATTAATAACTTTTCTCATGTCCCTTCCAGTTGGGCAAATTTGAAACTCCTGCCATATGCCCTTTTTGTAAGTCTCAACATTCTGCTAATTGTTACTCCACTAAAATAAAGCCTCATCGCGAGGCTGTATTTTCTATTGGCTGGCATCCTTTTATTTTGGCATTTTCTTGTATAGGAAGATATCTGTCTTCTTCATTGAAATGTGTAACTGCACATCACTTTTTTTAATGCTGATAAATGCACTAATTGATCTTATAACCCACTCATGGGTCACAACCTTGCTGTAGGAAAAATGTGAATGGTGTCAACACTTGTTAATCTGTGAACATATCCTAAATTATAGTAGCCAACTCCAACAACTGAGATAAATTACTTCACCTCATAGCTTCTGACTCTCAACACTGAAATAAGGGAGCTGAAAGAGGTCACAGAAAGGCCTTATATGCAGTTAGTGGTTCCCATTGCTTGTATACCAATCTGACTTCCTTTGCTTGTACGCTGGTGCTCCTCAACCTGGTGACACTGGGACAGACCTTTAACATTCCTCTGATAAAGCCTGGAAAGTCATCGATTCACCTCGTGTCCTATATATACACACATCGCGATTTTAGACCTTCTGAGCTTTTATATGCTTTTGTTTCTCAGAATTTCCCCTTTTATGTTCTAGCCTATGGTCCTCTGAGGGCTGGGATTTAGCTCAGTGGGTAGAGCACTGCTCTGCAGTCTCTGAGGTCCCAAGTTTGATTCCCAGCACCGCAAAAATAGGAGAAGGACCTTGCAATCCACTCCCAAGGCAATCCCGAAAACAGTCAGCCATTGAAAACCCTATGAGGACATGACTCATCGGCACCTAACAACAACAACAACAGTGGTCCTCTGAAGGGAGAAGCTGTCAAATCAGTAGTAAGATAACTAAGGAATCAGTACAGCAAGATGTGATCTTTTACTACTTGGCAACAATAACTGGACTTAAGAATTAAGTTTCACACCTGTAATCCCAGCATGTGGGAGGCTGAGGTGGGAAAACTACTTTGAGTTTAACGTCAGCCTGGGTTACATAAACAGTTCTAGGCCAGCCACGGCCACATAATGACACCCTGTCTCAAAAAAACAAAAAAAAAAGGAATTAAGTTTTGAGATCTATTATCAACCTTGACTTTCTGAAACATCTAACAGCACTGTGCTAAGATAACCATGTTGTTTTAAGGCAAAATTAAATACCTTACTCAATTGAGATAAATATTTAAGGAAATAAGAAAATACTGTTTCAAAGCTTTTTTAAATGAAGCACAACATAATCTCAAGGTTTTTTTTTTTTTAAAGATATCACTTTAGATAATTGTTCAGAAGAAAAGATTAAGAGATCTGGTTAACTGATGAACAATCACTCAACTATTGGTTCTATTACTCACACTTTTCCTTGTACACATAATTCTTAAGTCAAATCTTGTCCAGGCTGTTGATAAAAGTAGAACAGTTATAGTCTAAGGTTTTATTAGAAGGGATACACTTACACGAAAGCACTTCTCAAATATTCACTATCTACATTTATAAATTCTCTTTCCTGAAGGCATGACATTTTTGCAGTAAGTACTATTCTAATTATCAAATATCAATTTGTTGAATCCATTACGTAAAGTCATAAAAATGCTTGAAAACTGTAGGTGATGCAGCCAACAGTAACTTGGTTCTCAATATTGTTATTTTAACAATTCAGTTGCTCACAGGGAGGGGTAAAGCTCCATTTACAAAGACATTCAAGATAAGTTCAATAAAAGGTATAAAAAAGTGATATATATTTGTATGTTAATCTGTAAAATTATGTTTTTATCTTGAAGGATCTATGGAGTGTTAACAGGATAAATTCAAAGTCATGGCAATGGTTTGGAGACAGAAAACTTTTACTTGTGACTTTACACTCATTTCTCATTTTAAATATTTTTTAATATAATCAGGTACTACATACCCAATCCAGTTGTTTCTTAATATGTATAGGAAATGAAAATAATGCAAACCCACCAGGGAATCCAAATGAAATGCATTATTATTAAACCACAGAATATAGGGGCATGTATAGTGCAGCAGGGGCTGGGATTTAGCTCAGTTGGTAGAGTGCTGTGCTGCAGTCTCTGAGGTCCCGAGTTCTATTCTCAGCACCACAAAATGGGATGAAGGACCTGGCAATCCACTCCCAAGGCAATCCCGAAACAGCCATTGAAAACCCTATGAGGGTCACAATGAGTCGGACTCCACTCGACAGCACCTAACAACAACAATAGTGCAGCAATAAAAACTTCAGAGTGCTTTGCAAGCATTAACAAGTAACTTAAACTTTAAGAATTAAGTCCTGTTGATTACTTTTTCACCAATATGCCAAAGTGTTGCAATACAAGAATAATAATGTATAAAATGTTAGCATAAAAATTTTCTGTAATTCAAGTGACCTTAAAATTTCTAAGTTCAGTCCACTAAGAGTAATGATCTCTCTTTGTTTTTCCACCTGGGATATAGTCCTATCTTTTGGAAGATACTCTAAACACTGTGCCATATGTCTATAAAAACATTTTAAAGCATTGAGGCATTAATTTGATCCATTCACCTATATACTTGAGGAGTGAAATATACTTGAGTGAAATTAATATAACTTGTTTAATTTAGATTTGCTTCAAGACATCTACAGAACTAATATACTAATCCCACTAATTAGATGCTTTTTCCTGAAAATTTTGTTGTTCAATGCCATTTAGAGAAAAAAGGACAAAATGAAAGCCTAGATAGATATTAGTGTATTAGGAGTGAGTAGATAACTAAATACAGCAGAAGTCCATTCAAAAGAAGAACTGAAAATTATATTAGCTATATATGTACTACTACTACTACTAAGCAAAAATACTAAATAGTATCATAATACTAATTTTTTTAAACAACAACAAAAAAAAACAGTTTATCTATCTTTTAGTTCTTCCAAAATTGAAAGTATCAAGTCCTACTGCTAAGGAGAAAAAACAAACAAACAAACATAAAATCTGAGAAAACCCCCCCTTCTCTTAAGTCACAGACCATGGAAGGAAGTGCAGTGGGACAGGTGGGTGCAGAGAACCAGGAGGGGAGGATGGCAAGATGAACTCCCCCAATACTTAAAAAGCGGTTCAACAGAAACTGTGATAAATATAGGACAATGCACGAATAGTTAAAACCGAGCAGCAGTGCTGAGAGGCTGAGTTATAGACATGGCCTCCCTTCCTCTTCTCTTGTCAAGGTATTTTAGGCCCAAGGCATGACTTGCCCCTTCCAGATCTAAACGTTGACTCCTTTGAGCCTCCCTCTAGATTTCACTTGAAGCAATATATGAGGCACAGCTTTTCTTAGATCAGTGGTAATTTTGCCTATCATTGAACCATGTGTGAATTTATAGGGAGAAAAAAAACAGGCCAGGGATTATCACTGCTTCTTATGTCTTCCAAGGCAGAAGAAACACCTCTGAATGTACATGAGGCAAGAAATCAGGAAAACTCAAGACAAAGGCACCAGCCCATTCTGCCTCACCAGGTCAAGTGGTACTGTTTTTCATAATTGTTAGCAAATTCCAAGAACCTTTACTTTACTTGAGTATTGCAAAGACGGAAGAGATGTGAGGAAGGTCATGGCAGTAGGGCAGGATGGAGGACTGAATCTGCCAGTCAAGAACTACGGTACAGGTAGTTAAGGTCACGGCGTACCACTATCTTGGAAATACAGCTTTGAGAATAATAGAAATTTTTAATGCTAATATTTTTTAAAGCATGGGACTGTTTTCCTGTATCTCCCTCACAAATACAAACAAGTTTCTTTCTACATCGTCAAAAAAGAGCCAAGTAGGGGCAAAATCACTCTAAAATAGTTGTTAGTGAAAACGTAAGAATCATCATGAGACCATTACCTGGTACTGTATTCAGGCTGAAAATGAGATTACAATAAAACTTGAACTTTACCAAAATGAAAGGAGGAAAAAAAAAGTGTAGTGTCTAAAGAATGGCTTAAAGTTCCAGGAAGTGTTGAGTTGTTTAATTTTTACAACTTAAGCTACTTGCACAGCTGCCAAAAAGTACTACGGAAGACGATGAATATGCCCTTGAAAATTCTATAACTCTATATAGTTTAATTCTCAAATCAAACCAATCGTTACTGAAGCTTACAGCTAGCTGTTATAGAAAAAGACTGTAAAGGAAAAAGGAACACTAGTTCCAGTAGTATTCTCCACTAAGGTTCTCCATTGCCAATTTCCCTCCTGTGCAATCATGCAACAGGTACACAAAATGAAGTCCCACTTTGGAAAAATATAAAAAATCTTAAACAAAAATATTACAACTGTTCTTCATGCTACTGCTCTGTAGAGGTGAATGTTGTTCCCTCCCCTTACAGGAGCCTAAGTTCCACATTATCTGATCATATTCCACTCTGTGCCTAGTGAGCAAGAAAAACATGCAAAACCAACCAAAAGAAGTCAGTCTTTGAATGACTATCACACCATGAGCAAAGAGCAGGGGAGCCACAAAGGAACTAGATACCTGCCTCCTCCAAAAATTGCTCGTTCATTGAAAGTAGTCAACGGTAACCAGATTTCAGCTGGATCAATACTGCCACTCTCAAGTTTTCTGACTTACTGTTTCTAGAAGGAAGAAGGAGGGGTGGGTCTCTAATCTCACTTTTCTTCAATCTACAATTTATACTTAAAAATTAAAGTTTTTTTGTTCTTAGGGATGAAAGAAAAGTGCTTCGACTTCTTTCCCTAAGAAGGCTTCTTTCCTTCACTAAGAAGGTTCACTTCTTTCTCTCTAAAAAGGCTTTATTTTTGACACCATTCCTGGATAGAAAGCCCATTAAGGTCAACACGTCTGAAAAAGCAAGCCAGTGTCTACAACGATTATCAACGAAAACACAGCCAAAGAGGGCACACTACTTCACAACTTAACTGCAAAATACGAATCTCTAAGAGATGCATCACTAGGCGGCTTCGGATGCCACAGGATGGAACCGCACGCAAATCCTGCCCAACATTCATTTGGAAGGAAACAACAGGAACAGCCACAGGCAGAAGCCCTATCCACTCCTGCCACACGCAGACATACCAAAAAATAAAAATAAAATAAAATAAAATAAAATAAAGGAAACCAGTGGGGTTGAGAAACAAGATGACACGGAATTTGCAGTTAACGCTAACGAGAAGCTTGGGACCCCAAAAAAAGGAAAGCAGAACGCAAGGCAGATGGCGGGGACCAGTTCATATCCAGTTCCTAATGGGGGCCAAGATGAGCTATGGAAAAACAGGTTTCCGCTCTCTGGAAAAGCCTAAGCGCACGGCTGGGCTTGCACCTGCTAGGCCACCCTGTCCTGGAACTGGGGGTGGGGGTCGGGTGCTCAGGGGCGCCCCCTCCCGCCCAGCGTCCCCGGGGATGGAGCGGAGCTCGGCAGTACCAGGTGCAGTCGTCCTCGTCTCCCCAGGCGGCCACGGCCTCCAGGTCCAGCGGCTCCACCTCGTCCAGCAGCGTGGGGGGCGGCAGGGGCGGCGCAGCGGCCTCCCCCGGCGGCGTCCCCGCGCCCCCCAGCTCCGGGCCGCCGCCGCCCGCGCCGAAGAAGCCCGCGGCGGGCTTGAAGTAGACGAAGGGCGCCTCGGCGGGCTGCGCCAGGCTGCAGAGCAGGGACGGCGCGGGGCTGGGCAGGCAGAAGGCTCCCGGGAACGCGGGGGCCGAGCCGCCGCCGCCGCCCGCGCCCAGCGTCAGCCCGAGCCCCAGGCCCCCCGAGGCGGGGGCCGCGGCCGGGGCAGCCGGGGGGCTCCGCGGCCCCAGCGGGCTGCAGGCCCCGGCGGGCGGCGGCGCGGAGGGCGGCGGCGGCGGCAGCAGCAGCAGGTGCGGGGCGGCGGCCGCGCTGGCCGCCCGGCTGCGCAGCTGCTCGTTCTGCTTCTCCAGCTTGCGCACCAGCTCCTGCAGCTTCTTCACCTCCAGCTCCGCGTTCACCACCGGCCCCGCGCCCGCGCCGGAGCCGCCCGCGGCCGAGGCGCACTTCACCTGCTCCGCCATCATCGCGGGCCCCGGGCGTGCGCGCCGCCTCCCGGGCTGCCGAGGCTGGGACGCGGCTACGGCTCCGAGGCTGCCGCCCCCGCTCGCGGAGCTGACCACGCCGGCACGGAGGCTGAGCCGGGCGTGAGCATCAGCACCGCGGCCCGGCTCCGGGCTGAGGCAGCAGCTGCCGCGCAGCTCCGCACATGCTCAGTGCGCGCCTCCAGTCCCCTGGGCGCAGCGGCGGCTCCGGGTTTTAGCCCGGGCCCCGGGGCGAGGCGGGGCGCGGGTGCCAGGGGGCGGAGCTGGGGGTGGAGGACCCGCCTGGGGCTGAGGCCTCCCGAGGGGGCGGGGTCTGCACCAGGACCCGGGCCGGGGCTGACACCACCCCCCACGCCACCTAACCCCCAGGTGCCTGATTGGACCTGGCCTGAACTTTCCCGCCATCCGCACTCCTTGCACTGCTTGGGGCGATCCTACTTAGCGGATGTCAGTGGAAGGGGTGGGGTTCCAAAAACCCGCAGCAGGTGCCTGTGGCACAGCATTGCACCCCCCGGCCGTTAGTTTGCTCACTTCCTAGAGCACTTTTGGGCTTCACAACCGTCACTATTAGCCAGTAGCAAATGAAGCCTATAGAAAACCAAAAGGCTGGAGAACATTATTCTACGAACCGCAAATAGATACGTGCAGCAGAAAGGATTTGGGAGGATGCTATTAAAGCAGTGCTTGGTAAAGCAGAAACAAAATGGTGGGAGAGAAGAGGCTGAGGAGAAAAGGGGGGGGGGGGAAATCTTGTTAGTAAGGAAGGAAGAATGGCCAGTTGCTAAAGAGCCAAGTGTTCACTCCTGCTTATTCTAAAACAGTCAAATTTGAACTCTTCCCACCAGTTCCAACTGTATAACGAGCGCTGCTTTTTCATACTTTTTCCATACTTTCATTAGACAAAAGATCTTTGAGCACCTACTATGTGCCACACACCATTCTAAGAGCTGGCCAGACAGCGAACAAAACAGGCAAATATCATCGTAGGGAGAAACATTAGCAGAATTGTATAGTGCTCTATCTGTTAAATAATTTACAAGCTATTAAAGCCAGATTTTCTGGAACAGAAAAACAATCTGAAAATTCTACTCTCGAAAGACCCTCTATTACCACCTACAAACCTGCTATTTCTTACCTCTTGAAAACCATGGGCAAATTTTTTTTTAACAAAAAGCATTTAAGCAATAGAAGTGAATCCTTTCATTCTGTTCATGTTGACTTAGCATTTTGAATGTTTAACACAACCAGAGAAAAGCCTGACATTTACCTATGAGAAAAGTCCACACCACTGGTTCTCAGCCACAGGTTCTCACCCCTGGTCCTTCCACAGGGACTGTGCATGCCAATCTTTGTGATAATGTACTGCATCCCTGTGGAACTGCCAGCACATTGTTATCTACTGGTTTCAGATTTGGCTCTGTGCCTTTCTGCTCAGAAACATTTGGTCTTCTCAAGTTGTCAATCTACATCTCTAACTTCTGTGTGTGCTCAAGGTGGGTGTTCTGCGTTTAACTTGCTTGGTGAGAGCTGCCATAAATTAGGTAAATGTGTGCGGATCTCCCCTACCTGGTGTTCCAGCTTGCTACCCTACCTCTGAACCACCTGTGCCTCCCATCACCTTTCCAAGTTTCCGTCTGTCTTTTCGATGTGTTGGTTATTACTAAAACCTGGAGAAGTGGAATAATACTACTGAAAGTCCCAAGTAAAGAATCTATTGAAGGATTTTCCCGCATGCTCAGTGGCAGATGCGGGTAGCAGTATCCCTGCAACACAAAGAAAGGGAGAGGACAGACACAATGAGAACAAAGAGCTGCTGGGTTCCACAGTAGTGAAAGAATTGGGAATAGGTACATAATAGTAAAACAACAAGAATTAAGATGTAAAGAAAAGTGGTCATTTTACTGCAATATTTATATTACTCTAAGGAAGGGAAAAATAAACAACCTTCTCTTCCCCCATTTACCCAGTAAGGTGAATAGAATATGTACCAGCAACCAAAAGTCAAGCTTTAGAACTGAATTTTCTAAGTAACAGTTATTAAGAAATCTTCCGTGTTTTAAAAGAAAGAACTCACTGAAATTTAAACATAGAAAAAGAGAGGACACATTCTGTTTTTCATTTCTATTCTGCATTATTCTTCTCGAAAGACAAACTTGCTCTCTCCCTGCTCTGAAATCATGAAATAATTCGTGTTCAGAGAAATATTAGATCATTCTCTGTTTAAGCCCTCTCTTTTCTCCCCTTCAGGGAACTGGGTATGTACACATACCAAAGACACTCCACATGCACACTGATTTTAACTTGGTATCCCCAGGATGCCAGTCTCTTTAACACATAATTAAAGAGGTTGATGGTGTCAAGGTTTTAATTAAGCAGTCTTGATTTTTTTATTTTGATGCAAATTTGAAGCTGTGTGATTTGAAAGAAATTACATGCATAGTTTGCTCCATTTTTTAATTTTAAATGAACTAATAAGGTGATTCTAACGGTTTACTAAAAAGGTATGAACATGAAGAAGCAAGTCCCTCTAAAAACTTTATGCTTTAAGGATACAGTAAAACACCACAAAGTAATGGAAAATATCTATATATCACACAGTCAATACCAGGAAAAGAAATGCCTATTTTTCCAATAGGCCCTAATCATTGCCCTTTAGCATTATACTAAGGTTGCTATAGTGAATTTTGAGAAATAAAATGAACATTTTAATTGGTGTTTTTCACATATATCTCTAATAGTATCCACAGATGTCAATTCTCAATTTGATCATTGACCTAGCAACAGAACTGCACAAGAAGCATAGTTTCTTCTTGAATATATAAATATAATTCTCCAGAGAAATCTAGATGACAGCCTGTTGTCACCCTAGTTTTAAGATGAGCTAGGTTAGGTTACTTGCCCAAGTTTAGTCATGAAGGTGAAGGAAGTTCTCAACAGTTTCTAGTGTCCCACTCACACTCTACCTTATACTACAGTAATTTAAGATCACAGATCCAATTACTCCAAGAAGAGAAAAATCACCTACTGTGTAAAACTAAGATCAAGGACATCAAACTGTGTTTTCAAGTTGACTCAGACCACAGTGCTTAAGTGATTCCTTTCTCTTTTAATAGATTCCTATGTATCCATACAGTACAGAGTTGAATAGTCCCACTGCACATGTGGCCCCACAGTGCCTCACAGGGTACCCAGCACATAGGAAAAAAACATTGCAATGGTTTTCCTTAAAGAACAGATGAATAAATAAGTCGCCACGTCCTAGCTGGAATTTAGAACTTAATGAGTTGTTTCCATTAGCCTCACTTATCATATGGTAGCAACATGGGAAGATTAGAAAGAAGGCTTTTTGCCATCCACATGATAATCAATTATTTCATATCTAACTGGAATAAAACTAGAAAATCACTTGCTACATCTAATGAGTTTGTTTGAATGTACAAAGATAATATGGTGAGACAAAAGTAGACAAAGCCGGGGTGAACAAGAATAATCTCTGTGTTGGTTGCACCATTCTAACCTCACCCAACACTGCTACTCATATTCACACCCAAAATGCATGTAATTATACCCTATAAAGTCACATATAGTAGTTACAATACCAATGATAGTAATAATAATAATGATTTTATTTATTTGGCAAGCTGTATTTATAAGAGCCCTTTTCAGTAAATACTTATTACATGTCTATTATGTTCAAGTCGCAGTGCTATGTGATTTTAAAAAATGAGTAAGACATTGTGTCCACTAATACCTTATCTAGTTGAGAAAGAAGCACATAAACAAGTAACTATAGCACAAGACTTAGTGTGAAAAGTATGATGATGGAAATACAGATCAACAGGATAAAGGAAGGCCAAGAAGGAGCAATTTTGGCTGAAAATTCCAGGAAGTCTTGATATAAAAAATAACATTATTTCATTTGATTCTCCTCCAAGTGTGAGGTGTTACAGCAAGCATTGCAATATTCATTCATCAGTCAGGATATGGGATGTATCAAAACAATAGAATTAGGATACAGCACTCAGCTTTAATTCTTAATGTTTCCTTAGTGATCAGTTTTCTTTCTTTTTATTAATAGCTCACATATGAAAAAATATTTTATGATTTTTCTTATGGTAGTTATTGGTGCTTACTAAATACTGGGAATTACTCTAAGCACTTTACAGACATTATTTGATTATTAACCAATCCTATGAAGTGATTATTATTTCTGTTTTATAAATGAGGAAACCAAGACAGGGAGTGGTCAGTCTACCCAAAGTTACCCAGCCAGAAAGTGAAAGAGCCACAATTCAAAGGTAGGCAGACTGATATGACAGTATAAGCTCCTAAACTAGAGTATCTCTTTTCAGGTCTTAGGCAGTATCTAGCAGAGTATTCATCCTTGGACTCTGTGGCTTACAAATAAAAACTATTGACTAATGCAAAATCAGTCTCTGAGATACCTTGAACAAAATGTAATTTACTAACAAAAAAATATATTACTGTAACTTTAAAGGTCACCAAGCACAGATTAGGAAACAATAAGTTTCCAAGATCAACAAAGTTGCCCATGCTGGTACAACATTTTTCACAGTACAATGCTCCTTCATTCAATGCTTGTTTCTGAGTAGATGAAAAAGTGGCATAAATTAACCCTGCACTGTTTTTCATTTTTAACCATTTAGATTCTTCAAATGTTAAATCCACCTTAAAATACTCAAAAGAAATGATGGTACAGCCTAAGTCAGAACCTGAACAGATCTAATACTGGTTTGGGAAGTGTTTTATCATTCAAAAATGGAAAAACAAAACTCAGAAACTTTTTCAAAATTGAAACTTTTTTTTTTTACCTGAAACAAATATTTCTGAACAAGTTTTGCTCTTCTTGAAAATAAATGCCTAAGATTAATAACATCATAGTTAAAAGCACCATACCTATGCTTATTGTGGCACTATTCACAATAAACAAGATATGGAATCAGCCTAGGTGCCTGTCAATAGATGAATGGACAAAGAAATCATATATGTGTGTATGTACACATATATATGTACATACACATATACACATATATATGTATACACACAAATACACACACACGCATATATCTCCATACTTACATATACACATGCAATGGGGTATATTCACCATAAAAGTGAAATCTTGTAATTTGCAGGAAAATGATTGGGACTAGCAGATATCATGTTAAGTAAAATAAGCCAAACACAGAAAGATAAGTATTACATGTCTTATCTCATATGTGGAAACTTAAAAGAAAGGGTCTATTAAGGACTAGGAAGGGGGTTACGAGAAGGAGAGAAGGGAGGGAGAATGAGGGTAGATGGGGAGGGTGGGCGTGATCAAGGTACTATATATACACATATGGAAATGTCACAGTAAAACCCATTTTTACAATTAGTATGTGTCAATAACAACAAATGAATAAAAACTCCCTCAATGTTTTTGCATAATTTAACTTTATAAGAGAACCATAAATTTAGTATGATGTCAGTCTTGCTAGAATTCATCATTTATACCACCATCACAGTGAATGTCCAAAGTGTTTGTATTCAGAACAATCTATTTTCTTGTATTCTTCAAATGTTTCTTTCATCATAAAAGTCAATGTGGTAGGATTTTTTTTCCTTTAATTCAAAAAAAGTTACTTCTCTTTGATAATTTACAGAGCTTTTATAAAACTCCCTTGCAAAAACTTGCAGTCACAGAAAAGTGTTTAAAAAAAAAAAAAAGCCAGAAATCATTTGAAAGCCTGCATGACATGACAAGGCAACAAGCCTTCCTGGAATAGTGTATCCTTTAATTCTCCTCCATTTAGAGACCAATTCAGTTGCAAGGACATGGCTCTTGGAATCTAAGTAAAAGTGCGGTAGCAAGCAGCCCACAGGTATGAGTGCACCATTCCCTACCACATCATCATATTCTAGAAGTTACAAGTCACTTTCAAAGAAATTACCAGAAATTTAATTCAAAATTCCAATGAATGTGCATGGTCTGTACACATAATTAATTTTCGCAGAAGAATTATATAATGAAGGGATGATCTGTGTTTCAACTACAACCTAGGCTCATCCTATGGCCTTTACCCAGACACTGATTATGCTCTTGTCACATAGGGATTGTGTCATTCATGATTATAGATACCGTCATGCATCACATAATGATATGTGAGTTGACAATGAACTCATTTATCACCAGTTGCCTGGTGATGTCGTGGGCATCTTAGTTTGTGTTAGTAACACTCTTTGGCAATATTCTCACAATGATGAAATCACCTTATAACACATTTCTCAAAATGGATGCCCAAAACTGAGCAACACATGACTGTATGTTCTTATTTTTTGTCTTCAGAAATCGCTTATTTTCAGAAAGGAAGCTATGTGTCAACTACCACAGAATGTTTTTACAAAAACTGTGGTAGCCCCCACCAAATCAGAATGAACAGCTCTGGGAACTAAAGGATCTCACCCATTTGGGTGAGATAGGAGAGTTAATGACAGAACAGTTTTCTAGCTTTATAACCAGCTCAAAGACCCTATTTTTAGACTCTAGACTTAGTTTGATGGCATTTGGAAGCAATTTTTATTAATGCATGGAAAATAAGGTCTGGAAGCTCTCAGATGCTAGTAGAAAACTGGAGAAAGAGAAAGCGACAACAATAAAACCTACTTTTAAAAGATCAACTCTTAGATGATTAGGCCAACAAATGGTAAATGCAACTTCAAAGATGAAAATCTAAAATCAAAGGTTGTGTTGTTGTTGTTAGGTGCTATTGAGTCGGTATCTGACTCATAGCAACCCTATGTACAACAGGCAAAACACTATTGTTAGTGCTTTTCTGTTATTCACAGGATTTTCAATGGCTGATTGTTTTTTGGGAATAGGTTGCTGGGTCCTTCTCCCAAAAATCAGGTTGTAGAAGACTTCAGAGGGTGACCACAGAAGTCTGAGGTGGAAATGAGATGGTGGCAGTAAATTCCTTTGAAACCATCACACTGCCCAAGTGTTCTGACAGAATGAAAGCCTGAGAGTGGCGCAGGCCTCAAAAGCCTGTCGTCCTTGCTCAGGTGTGTTGGCCAAGGGAGGTTCATTCCATCTCTCAACTTCTAAGATAGCCATGGTGAGGAAAAAAGATCCAGCCAACTGTAGTCTGGCTGCTACAATTCCTGCCTCCCAGTGGCAAAAATTCCTTCCAGCCACATCTCACTGACTAAAACAAGGCATGTGGCTACACATAACTTGGGATAATATGGAATCATAACATATGACCAGAAGGACTGGGAATGTTTAGTGTAGTAACATTACGTACATTAGCCTTTCATGTAACTATCACCTGTTACTGAGTAAATTTAAAGCTAATGTTGTTAGGTGTAGTTGAGTCAGTTCTGACTCATAGTGACCCTATGAGAACGAAATACTACCGAACTCTGTGCCATGCCAGCACTATTGTCAGTGTTTCTCTGCTATTCACATGGATTTTTGTCTTTGCAGATAGCAAGGAATTTAATGTAAAACCGAAATTGCTAGCCGGGTGTGGTGGCGCATGCCTATAATCCCAGCGGCTCAGGAGGCGGAGGCGGGAGGATCTCAAGTTCATGACTAGAGGCAGTCTGTGTAACTTAGCAAGACCCTGTCTCAAAAAGTAAAAAAATGGGCTGAGGGTGCAGCTCAGTGGTACAGCACTTGCAGAGCATGCAGGCCCGAGGCCCTGGGTTCAACCCCCAGTACTGGAAAAAAAAAAACCTAAGTTGCTAATTACTCAAATCAAGCTTTGGATCTCAGACTCTCTATGCAACAATTCAGAAATACAGCCCAGTAATCAGACTGTGAGCAGTCTGGGAAGTAAATGCTCACCATATTAAGTCACTGCATGCCCATATCATGATTCAGAAAATTTGTAGACCAAATTCTCATCTCTTAATGACCAACATGAACTCTGTGAAACACAAAGCTAAGGTAGTTGTGCAGAAACCCCAAATGCACATGATAGATAAATTATAGTTAATATTTTGTTGCTATGGGATTGTTCAGAGAAACTGTAAGTGCACACAGCAAATGAACTATAAGAGATATGACTATTTTGTTCCTATAAAAGAGTAGGCATCTTCCAAAGTTAAATTCATTTTGGTAAAAAGTATTTCCCTGCCCTGCAGGATTTTCTTTTTGCTTTATATCCTTCCAGGAGTAGAATGGAGGTAATACAATGAAGCTGTTCACATCACCTGGATATTGAAAACTGAGGGGGTTTACCACATTCTTAGGATTTTCCATGGCTGATTGTTCTGGGAGTGGGTCACCAGGTCCTTCTCCCAAGCCTGTAAAACCTGGTGTTCCCAGGCAGTCTCCCATCTAGGGAGACCAGGCCCCACTCTGCTTAGCTCCCAAGTTCTGACAAGATCAGACACCAGGATAGTATGGCTGCCGGCTAACTTAAAACCAAAATTTACATAAATATTTTGACTGCTTCCCATAAATTTTGGAATCTCTTCTTTTGTGGTTGTTTTGTGTTTATGGCTATAAATTCATTGTGATTGTGTCTTTGGTTCATGTATAATTTAAGAGTACAATTCTTGTTTGCACATACATGTGTGTATATAATTTTATCATCTTTTATTATTAGTTCTTAATTTGTGTTGTGATCAGAAATCATGGTCTGTATAAATCTGATTTATTGAAATTTGGTAGAATTTCCTTTGTGGCTTAGTACACTATCAACATATGGAAATATTCCATGTATATTTAAATATTGTGTATACATTGCATTTGTTAAGTAAATGGTTAATTTATAAATATATAAGATTTTTCTAAATGTATAATATTTATATAGATACATGACATGTGTTTTTGAAATCAAATTGTACATTACGTTACTTAAATTTCCTTAGCAGTTACTCATAGAAAATTATTTGTCTACAGTTGAAAATACATATTTTTGTTTTACCTACTGTATACATACATCTTCAAGATTTATATCTTGTCTGCAGAGTGTGTATGTGTGCATTCATTCATTCAGACCTATCTCCACATCTGTCCATCTCCATCTCTTAACTGATCTTTCAAATGTTTTCTCTATCTCTCTGGATGAATTCTGGGTGAATTTATTTGTATAACTTCTTAATCCACTCATATCACTTTGATTATTTCAGCGTAGGGTTTATCTAGTCTACTGAGTTTCAAAGCCTGCAGTGGTAGCCCTGTGGCATCTGATCCCATCAGATCTCAGAAGCTAAGCAGGGTCAGGCCTGGTTAGTACCTGGATGGGAGACCGCCAGGGAACACCAGAAGCTGTAGGCTTGGGAAAAGGACATTTTGGCATAATTTCCTATTTCTTTGGAATGATGCTACTTTATATATCTCTTTGATACCTCTAAACATGCTTATTCTAAAGCCTTTTTTTTTTTTTTTTTTTTTTTTTTGTACTGGGGGTTGAACCCAGGACCTCACACTTGGGTGCTTTGCAAGTGCTGGACTACTGAGCTGCACCTCCAGCCCACTTTTTTACTTTATTTTTTTAAAACAGGGTCTCACTAAATTACGAAGACTGCCTCTGGTCTCGAATTTGTGATCCTTCTGTCTCTGCCTCCTGAGCCGCTGGGATTACAGGCATGTGCCACTGTGCCCGGCTTTCTAAAGACTTTTAAAAATAGCACTTTTATCTTCATTTTGTCTAAAATTATTTATTTTCCACTATAAGAATCCCTCCTTATTCGCAGGGAATATTGTCCAAGCTCCCCATTGGATGCCTAAAACCATGGATATTACCAACCATATACACACCATGTTTTTTCCTATACAAGCCTACCCATGATAAGGTTTAATTATAAATTAGCCACACTAAGACTTTAATAAAAAACTGAAAATTAAATACAACAATTATAACAATATGCTATAATAAAAGTTATTTGAGTACAGTCTCTCTCACTTAACACAAAGTACCTTTTGGTACTGTAGTTCTTAGCAATCACAGCATACAATTTTTTTCTTTCAAGTTGAGAACTTTCATCTTTTCACTTAAAGGAAGCACTTTATGGGTTTTCTTAGACATATGCAAATTGCCAGTATCACTCTTCTTGTGCTTTGGGGCCATTATTAAGTAAAATAAACATTACTTGAGGCCAAACACTGCAAAACTGGGATGATTAATCTAATAACCAAGACATCTCCTAAGTGATCAATGGGAAAATAGCATACAACGCATGGATATGATGGAAAAGGGGGTAATTTTTGTCCCTGGAAGGATGGAGCACAATGGCATGAGAATTCATCACACTACTCAGAATGGTGCACCATTTAAAATTTTTTAATTATTTATTTCAGAATTTTCCATGTAATATTTTCAGGTCATAGTTGACCTCAGGCAACTGAAACCATGGAAAGTGAAACAACAGAGAAGGGAAGATCACTGAATTTAATTTTACTTGTTATCTTTGTTGGTGTTAATTTTCTTTATATATTTCCCAATTTGGGCTTTTAGATCCACATTGACTTGGTACAACCTTTCTTTTTCTCTCTCTTCTACCTCTCCAGAGGTTTTGTGCTTGCCTCAGCCCAGCCTCTTGGACCCAAAGCCCCAAACAAGAACCTCCTTTGATGGCCCTGTGCTCTTATTCCACCATGATACCCAGAACTGGTTAGAATTAAATGGCTTGTGGGGAAGTCTTAGTCATGAAGGTAGAGTCTGTCCTGCTGTCCTCCCCGGCATGCAGACCCATAGGTTGTAACTCTGGGCAGCAACTGTCAACATTCTTCTGCTTTTCATCCCAGGTGGAAGGACAAGAACACAGGGAGGAGAGTGACTAACTCCCCTGCCCACTTCTCCCTGGCCCTAGGAACTGGTATCTTCACAGCCTCTGCTGCTTCTATTACTGAGGAAGGTTGTTCTGGGGCCCCAGCCCCACACTGCCCTCCAGCTCGTGGTCCATAAAGAGTACTGGTTGTTGTTGTTGTTAGGTGCCGTCGAGTTGGTATCCGACTCATAGCAACCCTCTGTACACCAGGGTAAACACTATTGTCAGTGCTTCTCTGCTGTTCATAGGGTTTTCAATGGCAGATTGATTTTTGGGAGGGGGTTGCCAGGTCCTTCTCCCAAGCCTGCAGCACCTGGTGTTCCAGGCGGTCTCCCATCCAGGTACTAACCAGGCCCGGCCCTGCTTAGCTTCTGAGATCTGACGGGATCAGATTCCACAGGGCTACGGCTGCAGGCTAAAGAGTACTACCCATCACTTTATTTTATTATTTTATCTTATTTTATTCTCCTACGATTATATGTTTGGACATGGGGTCTGTGCGTGGCTCAAAGTATAAACTTTGAATGCCATTGGATAAGAAGTCTACACTCTTAAATTACTGGCTTTAAAAGATCTGCATCAAAACCCCATGCCCTAGTCAATATCTGACTGTGTGCTCTCTCTGCATGTCACAGCTCCGGTTCAGTATCAGCCTCCAGTGTGCCATTCACAGGACACTAGCTCATCTGCATGCCTAACCCTGCTCCAAGAACAAGGGAAGTCACATTTGTTTTAAATTTCCCCCTCCTGTTACAATGAATGAACAAATAAATAAATTATATAAAGCATTTTTCTTATTAAAAAAATTCTAAAATTTTCCAAATTTATTGATATGATGTCCTGTATCAATGTGGCAGAATAAACTAGGCAGTGGATGCAGCTTGCCTCTCTGTTACTGACTCCTAGAAATTGCCACATGACTCTTGTTTCCATATCCTGGTCATCAGCTAGGAAAAGTGGATAAAGTTGAGGCACTGGCTTACAAAAAAAAACAAGCGACAACAGAAAAACCCCACTGTTTAGTATGAGATGTAATGGATTTTGAAACTTAGGATAAATGATACTTTAAAAATAAGCAGCTCGGAATCATACTTGTGATGTTTTTCTCTCTTTTTGGCAAAGAAAGGAATGGAGAAGATGAGGGAGGTTTACATTTGGACTTGTTTTAAATTTTAAAAATCTGTTGTTTTAAATTTACCATCTGTTACTTCAGTACTTCAAAGTGGCTATGGTAACTGTCAGGGATACCGGGCGGAACCATGGCATAATTGGGCATGGCTTGACCCCTACTGTGCCTTTCTCATGGAGGGAGACCAACTCATTGTGAGTCTTGTCACATGAGGGGGGAGTTTCTCTGCAAATATGTTAGCCTTCCGTTTAATGCACAGCACAGATAAGAATTAGATATAGACATTCTTGTAAGTCATTTGAAATACAAGGTGCTACTCAGAGAAAAAAAAAATTTTCCCATGCTCTTGATCTGAACTTATAACACATAGTACAGTATTTCAACATATTTATTCAGATCTCAGATAACACTAAGTAAATATGTTTAAGCCATGCTATTAGTCTTTGATTAAGAAGGAATCACCCAAGTCATTGCCAGTTTTCAGATTCCATCATTTTCCTATAGATACTTTAAATGATCAAAAATACATTGTGGGTGATGGTATTGATATGGTTATTTTGAGTCTGTGACATATGCACTGTAGGATAAAGTAAATGAACACTATGTTTGTGTTATGAGAACTGGTATTACTAGTACAGGAGAAAGATATCCATTGAGATACAAGAGTTTAAGGTCCTGAATTGAAATGAATTTTAGCAATATCCATTGAAATAGCCTAGAGATGTTGACAAACTTAATGGCCATGAGTAACTCTATTGGCTAGTTGTGATCTGTAAGTACCATCTTCCAATAAAATAGGAATCTTGGAAAAACAAAAGACAGATTAGAAATCTAAGGTAGGAAACGCACTAGATGATCCTGGAAATTCTTATCCAAAACTAGTCTGATTGGTGTCAGAAGGAATCAGGGGCTAGTCTGAATGAGCTTCCATGGTCCAAAAATGAGACTATTTTAGTATCAACAAAAATACTAACTGCTATAGACTGAAATACATCAAATATGTATGAGTTCAAGATGACATTAATAAATTGTCTTTTGGAAGAATATTAGAGCTTTGACTTATTATTCTGAAAACAAATAAAGAATAAAGCATTCATTCTGCCTCTTCTATTCAAATTGTGAGTAACAAAACTGTTGATGAGACAAGGTGTCTTCATAGATGTATAGTGGTAATAAACAAGAAAAAGAAAAATACAATTAGAACATCCCATTTTGTAATTCCTAATACATTACTAACATCACAAAATGTGAGACATTATGTACTTCTGATGAAAGTGTCCAGTGTCTCTTATTGAGTAGCCTTCACACACCACTACCAACATTAATATCACCTAAGTTTGATCATATCTGAATACTTAGAAATACAGAGGCTGAAAAACATGTATAATGCAAAACAAAAGTACAAACTGCAAATCACTCTCTAGGACAAGTGACCTAGGTGCTGCTGCTTCTGCTTCTCCTCCTCTTTCTCTAACAGTAACAAAATTGCAAGGGATGAGGAAGGGATGGCATGATTCAAAATGAGGAGAAACAACTGTAAACATCCATTAATAATTGGAACATAGACTGTACATAGTATGAATCTAGGAAAACTAAAAATCATTAAAAGAGAAATGGAGCACATAAACATTGACATCAGTGAGCTAAAGCGGACTGACATGGGCCATGTTGAAGCAGATAATCATATGGTCTACTATGCAGGCAATGCCAAATTAAAGAGAAATGGGGTTGCATTCATCATCAAAAAAGATATCTCAAGATCCGTCCTAAGGTACAATGCTGCCAGTGATATAATAATATCCATATGCCTACAAGGAAGGCCAGTTAATATAACTATTATTCAGATTTACACACCCATGACTAGGGCCACAAATGAAGATAGGGAAGACTTCAACTAATGTCTACAATCTGAAATAGATCAAACATGCAATCAGAATATAGTCACAATTACCAGTGACTGGAATGTAAAAGTTGGAAACAAAGAATAAGTCTCGATACTCAGAAAATATGGCCTTGATGACAAAAACGATGCTGGAGGTCGCATGATAGAATTTTGTCAAACCAATGATCTTTTCATAGCAAATACATTTTTTCACTAACATAAATGGCAACTATACACATGGATTTCATAAGATGGAATATACAGGAACAAAATCAACTACATTTGTGGGAAGAGATGATGGAAAAGCTCAATATAAAATGTCAGAATGAGACCAGGTGCTGATTGTGGATCAGACCTCAATTGCTCATATGCAACTTTAAACTGAAACTGAAGAAAATTGGAACAAGTGTATGAGAGCCAAGGGATGACCTTGAGTATATCCCACCTGAGTTCAGAGATTACCTCAAGAACAGGTTTAATGCATTACACACCCAAGGCAGAAGAGCAGACGAGGTGTGGCATGACATCAAAGATATCATACATGAGGAAAGCAAAAGGTTATTAAAAAGACAGTAAAAAAAAAAAAAAAAAGAAAAGACCAAAGTACATGTCAAAGGGCTGGGATTTAGCTCAGTTGGTAGAGCACTGCACTGCAGTCTCTGAGGTCCTGAGTTTAATTCCCAGCACCACAAAAATGGGAGAAGGGCCTGGCAATCCACTCCCAATCTCAAAACAGTCAGCCATTGAAAACCCTATGAGGGTCGCTATGAGTTGGATACGGACTCTGACAGCACCTAACAACAACAACAACACATGTCAAAAGAGATTCTGATACTTGCCCTTGAATGTCAAGCAGCTAAAGAAAAAGGAAGACATAATGAAGTTAAGGAACTAAACAGAATATTTCAAAAGACAGCTTGAGGTGACAAAATCAAATATTTTAATGACATGTACAAAGAGCCAGAGATAGAAAACAAAAGGGAAGAACATGCTCTGTTTTTCTCAAGCTTAAAGAATTGAAGAAAAAAAAATTCAAGTCTTGAGTGGCAATAGTGAAAGATTCTACAGGGAAAATATTAAACAATGCAGGAAACATCAAAAGAAGATGGAAGGAATACAAAGAGTCAATATACGAAAAAGAATTGGTGGATAACCAACCATTTTAAGAGGCTGCATTTGATGAAAAACCAATGGTATTGAACAAAGAAGTGGAAGCTGCCTTGACAGAATTGGCAGAACACAAGGATCCAGGAATTGATGGAATACCAATAGAGATGTTTCAAAAAATAGATTCAGCACTGGAGGTAGTAACATGCTTATGCCAAGAGACTTGGAAAACAGCTGCCTGGTCAATTGACTGGAAGAGATCCATATTTGTGCCTATTCCCAAGAAAGGGGAGCCAACCGAATGTGGAAACTATCAAACAATATAATTAATATCACATACAAGCAAAATTTTAATAAAGGTCATTCAAAAGTGACTGCAGCAGTATATAGACAGGGAACTTCCAGAAAATCAGGCCAGATTCAGAAGAGGGCGGGGAACAAGGAACATCATTGCCTATGTCAGATGAATATTAGCCCAAAGCAGAGAATATCAGAAAGATGCCTATCTATGTTTTATCAATTATGCAAAGGCATTTGACTGTGTGGATCATAAATTATGGATAACACTGTGAAGAATGGGAATACCAGAGCACCTAATTGCACTCCTGAGAAATCTGTTCATGTACCAGGAGGTAGTTATTCAAACAGAACAAGGAAACACTGCTGGGTTTAAAACTGAGAGAGGTGTGTGTCAGGGCTTCACCATGTCTCTTCAATTTATATGCTGAGCAAATAATCTGAGAAGCTAGGCTTTATGAAGAATAATGTGGCATCAGGATTGGAAAAATACTCATGAACAACCTGCATTATGCAGATGAAACAACTCTGCTTGTTGAAAGTGAAGAAGATTTGAAATATTTACTAATAAAGATCAAAGAACATAGCCTTCAGTATGGATTATGGCTCAACATCAACAAAACAAAAATCCTTACACCCGGGTCAGTATACAACTTCATGATAAATGGAGAAAAGATTGAGGTTGTTCAAAATTTTGTTTACTTGGTTCTGCAATCAACACTAGTGGCAGCAGAAGTAAAGAAATCAAAAGACACATTGTATTGGGAAAAACTGTGGCAAAAGATCTCTTTAAAAGTATTGAAAAGTAAAGATGTCACATGGAAGATTAAGGTGCACCTGAGTCATGCCATGGTATTTTCAGTTGCACCATATGGTTGTGAAAGCTGGACATTGAACAAGGAAGACAGGAGAAGAATTGATGCCTTTGAATTATGGTGCTAGAGACGAATATTGAATATACCATGGACTATCAAAAGAACCAACAGATCTGTCCTACAAGAAGTGCAACCAGATTGTTCCATGGAAGCAAGGATGGCTAGATTGTGTCATATATTTTGGACATGTAGTCAGGAGGGACCAATCCCTGGAGAAGGACATCATGTTTGAGAGGGTGGCAGGTCAATGAATAAAAGGAGACCCCTCCACTAGATGGACTGACACTGTGTCTGCAACAATGGGCTTAAACATAAATAAAATCATGTGCCTGGCACAGAATCAGGGACTGTTTAGATCTGCTGTATATAGGGTCTCTATGAGTCACACCTGACTCAACGGCACCTAACAACAACAACCACAACTACAGGAAAAATATTAGATGACACTGGAAACATCAAAAGAAAATGGAAGGAATACAAAGAGTCATTACACCAAAAAGAATTGGTGGGTGACCAACCATTTCATGACTTTGCATATGTTTAAAAACCAATAGTACTAAAGGATGAAGTGAAAGCTGCCTTGAAGACATTGGCAATACAAAAGCCTCCAGGAATTGGTGGAATGTCAATTGAGTTGTTTCAACAAACAGGTGCAGCACTGGAGGTGCTTGTCTATGCCAAGAGATTTGGAAAATAGCTACCTGGCCAACTGACTGGAAGAGATCCATATTTCTGACTATTCCCAAGAAGGGAGATCCAACCAAATGCAGAAAATATTGAACAATATTAATATCACACATAAGTAAAGTTTTACTACAGATCATTCAAAAGTGATTGCAGTAGTATATTGGTAGTGAACTGCCAGAAAATCAAGCCAGATTCAGAAGAGGGTGTGGAAGCAGGGATATCATTGCTGATATCAGATGGATATTGGTTGAAAGCAGAGAATACCAGAAAGATGTCTATGTTTTATTGACTATGCAAAGGCTTTTGACTGTGTGGATCATAACAAATTATGGATAACATTGCGAAGAATGGGACGACCAGAGCACTTAATTGTACTCATGAAGAATCTGTACGTGGACTAGGGGGCAGTCATTCAAATAGAACAAGGAAACACTGCTTGTTCTAAATGAGGAAAGGTGTGCAACAGAGCTATATCCTTTCACCATACCTCTTCAGTCTCTATGCTGAGCAAATTATCTGAGAAGCTGGACTTTATGAAGAACAACGTGGCATCAGGATTGGAGGGAAACTCATTAACAACCTGCATTATGCAGACGACAAAACTCTGCTTGCTGAAACTGAAGAGGATTTGAAACACTCACTGCTGAATATCAAAGAACACAGCCTTCAGTATGGATTGTGCCTCAATATCAAGAAAACAAAAATTGTTGCCACTAGGTCAGCAAGCAACTTCATGGTAAAAGGAGAAAAGATTGTGGTTGTCCAAGATTTTGTTTTACTCAATTCTATACCAACACCATGGAAGCAGCAGTCAAGAAATCAAAAGACACATTGCATTGGGAAAAGCTGTTGCAATAAACCTCTTTAAAGTGTTAAAAAGTAAAGATGTCACATTGAAGGAGAAAGTGTGCCTGACTCATGCCATGGTATTTCCAGTTGCATTATATGCTTGTGAAAACTGGACAATGAATAAGGAAGACAGGAGAAGAATTGATGCCTTTGGATTAGGGTGCTAGAAATGAATATTGGATATATCATGGGCTGCCAAAAGAACCAACAGATTTATCCTAGCAGAATTGCTACCAGAGTACTCCTTGGAAGCAAGGACAGCTAGACTGCATCTTATGTATTTTGGACATGTCAGGAGGGACCAATCCTGGGAGGAGGACATCACAGCTAGGAGAGTGATGGGTCAATGAAATAAAAAGAAGATCCTCAACTAGGTATATGGACACAGTTGCTGCAACAATGAGCTTACACATAAAAGAGATCATGTGCATGGCACAGTGTCAGGGAGTGCTTCATTATTTTGTACATAGGATTGATATGAGTTGTTGGACCCGACCTAGTGTCACCCAACAACAATGTGTTCTTGGATTTTAGAATTTTATATTTGTTAAAATTTGGTAGAATCTTTAGATTTTTCTCTTTTTCTCCAGAAATTAGCCATTCAAGATTGAGTTAGAGGATAGCCATAAGAATAGAAATAATAATAGAGAAAAAGAAACCTTGGAGGCTATTTTCATATTCATGCATTTTAATTTTTCTTCCTCTGGAATATTTTTCCTTTACCATTTCAAAGTATCATGGACTTAAATACATCAGCAGTATATTCCCATGGTATTCCTTGACCGACACTGCCTCCACTTAAATGTGGAAAATTTTCCCAGAATGTGACATCACTGAAAAGATAAGATATCTGATTCTAAAGACCATAGATATAAAGTGCCTGGGATAGAACTGGTGCTCAGAGAAAAAAGTTTTCATTGTGTCAAAAAATTACTAATACGTGCATAGGCTTTGATCTTCCCCCATCCTGCCTGTCAAAGAAAATTTGCATTGATGACTCCATTTTCCACTTCTCACCTCCTAAACGGGAAGAATAATTTTGTGCTGCATTTCCACCTAATTCAATCTACTCAATAATGTGGTTACAGAGAGAAAAGATGAAAGGAGGATGACAATGTTAAGAAGCCTGGGAGTTTAAGAGGGTTTGTGGTTCGGGAAAAGGAAAGTAGAAGAGGAAAGGGGATTTAAATAAAAGTGGGTGTGAAGTGTGTGTTTGGATCCCTTCCATAAGCCTCTACGACACACTAGTAAAAGATAGAGTTCTTTTTCATTACATTTCAAGAGTTGAACTTCCCTTCTTGAGTGTAGTCCTGCTATGGGACTACAGCCTGAGGACCTCTGGATTTACAAGACTTCTTCATTCACATGAAGATTGTGTAGAAAAGGAATAACCACGTCCAAAGAGGGATTTTGTTTTTATCACAGGCTCCTGGGAGGTAACTTCTAGGCCTTTGGAATGTCCTGCCTGCTAAGTACTGTGTCTATGTTAACCTGGAGTCCTGGGCCATGCCAGATACTATATTTCAGCAACATGACTTATGGTGGGGACTTTGGGCCATACCAAATCAGCTCTACCTCTGCATGGGATGAATATTAAGGCCAGCCATGCAAGTGGTCAGCCGTGACCCCATGGCTGAACTTCCGTTAAAAATCTGGACCCCAGAGCTTGGGGGCACTTTGCTGGTTGTCCCTACTCAGTGTGCATCTTCACATCTCATAGCTCAGGGAAAACAACTGAAGCTCATTGTCTTCCAGACACTGCCCTACGCTCCTCTCCCCTTGGCTGATGTTCATTGTATCCTTTCACTGTAATAAATTATGAGTACAATAGCTTTTCTGAGTTTCATGAGTTCATTTAATGAATTCTCAAAGTTGACAGTGGTCTTGGGGACTGCACAGATTTGTGGTTGTTTCAGAAGTAAAGGTGGTTTTAGGCACCCTGAACTCTGGAGTTGATATCAGAAGTAAGGATGGTCTTTGGGACCCACAAACTTTGCAGAAGTACATTATGTAATCTATCTTTATGCACAAATGTAAAAGTGGAAGTATTTATGAGAAAGCCTAAAATGAAAAAGGGAGTCACACTTTGAAGGGAACAAGTCTAGAATTGTAGACCACTAAGCTATACTTCCAGAGGAAATATTAGAATACATAGTCAAAATAGCAAAGCACAGAAAATATGTTTTTTAAGGAAGCAAATCCTAATTCAATATAGTTTTAACAATAGTGATAAATATAGTAAATAAGAGGTATAGAATGGATGTAATACATATTAACGTCAGTAAAATTTCTACTTGGTTCCAGGGTTTGGTGTTGTAAAGCATTTCATATTAGATATGCCCAAAAGGACTATTGATTTAACTAATTCAATAGTAACACCTGCAGAGTATAAAAAGCAACTCATGAAAGAAGAAATCTATATCAATGAAAGCTAAGACAGAATTTATTTTGCAAATGTATTGAAAAAAAAGAGTCAGACAAATAAAAAGCACAAGTTATGTAGGAGTTAGCAGTGTATCACTAAAATTCTAAAAGTTAATTAAATGCGATAGTACCCAAATAAGAGAATGGCATGTAAGGGTTAATCTGTCACAGTGTTCTAGTCTAGTGAGATCATCTTTAAATTATAGTTTTCACTTTAAAACCCCATATATATTGAAACAGACTATGGCACGCTGGGCTCCAATCTTAGCTTTGCAACTGACAAACTGGCTATATCTTGGAACTCATCATGGTCTGGGCTTCCTAACTGCCTTCATCTCCATATCCCATTAATGAGAGGCCCTGAATCATACTTGAATGATCACACAGATCTAAAATCCTCTGTTCAAGAGGGAAAAAATATTAAAAATGATTTGGGAAGATCTAATCCCAGTATATTTGTATACAAAGAGATGTGTCATAGGAAGCTACAGGCTCACTGCTGAGCTATCACAGGAGACCAGGCAGAGGTTGTGGTTTTCAGGGTTCAGTGGCTCTCAGGGCCCATCCTCCTACCTTTCTTTCATCACAAAACCCTCAACATATTTTTGTAGGTCCATGGCTAGAAACTACATTTCACAACCTCCCTTGGAGTTAGATGTGGCCAATATGAATGAATAGTTGGATATGAGTGAAAGGATTGGGGCAACTTCTTCATTATATCCTTTCTCCTTTTCTTCTCTTGGTCAGGGGCACAGTTATGGTAAGCCAGTTTTGGTCATGGGACACTAATGCTGTGGACACTATGCTAAAGGATGGATATATGTTCTGGACAATGTTACAGGAAGAATCTACTTTTGCTATAAGAAAGAGAAATAAAACTATATCTTGTTTGAGCTACTGTACTTTAGAGGTCCCTTGTTACAGATAGTTGCACCCTAACTTATTTAGAAACTGGTACTAGAAGTCAGATGCTATCAAACAAAAACCTAAAACACACAGTGCTGGCTAATTGCTTATATAATGGGGAATGAAGAAATAAATATTACTGGCTAGAAATCAAATGATTCTTATGTCATAGCAAAACATTTGCAATGTTCTCACCTTAGGAGCCAATGATAGAAAAAGAGATAGGAAAAACCCAGAATATTAATATATTAGCTATTCCTTGAGTGAGAGTCCAGTGACTAAGGGCTTAGGCAAGCTAGAAAAGTCAACTGCCACTTTATGGCAAAGAGCAAGAGATATCTCTGCCTCTCAGAAACACTTCCAGAGTCTTCCATTAAATGCTCCTCCTCAGACAATCAGAATCAATCATCTGCAAAGATCATTATATTAATCAGTTTTCCACCACTATAACAAATAGCTGAGATAAGACAACTTAAAAAGAGAAAAGGTTTATTGTGTCTCTCAGATTGGGGCAGAATGAATGTTACATGACCCTGAAGCATTGTAGAGTGCCAGAAAATAAGTACTCAGACACACAGTGCAAGCACACACATAATAGTACGAGTATGTCAAAAGGACTTAGATATCAGCTGAAAGAGTTCCCAATGATCAAAGCTAGAAGAATTTGAACAAGAAAATAAATAATACAGTATTGAAATATAACATAAACTATAAAATAAATGTCCATGAGTCCATGCTGGTGTAAAAAATGACTAAAGAAATAAATAAATGGAGGGGAAGATACACAACAATACCAAATAATTTATGTAGGTCCCCCATCCTCAAGGAGATGGAATATTACTCTCCACTCTTCAAGCATGGGCTGTACAGGGTCTCTCTTCCAAAGAGCACAATGTGGAAAAAGAAGGGGGAAAAAGCAACTGCAGTGGAGAATCCTGACAACCACTGCCTCCTCCACGTGATTAAGATTCACATGTTGTTGTTAGGTGCCCTCTAATTGTATCCGACTGACAGCGACCATCATAGGGTTTTCAGTGGCTGACTGCTTTGGGATTGCCCTGGGAGTGGATTACCACATTCTTCTCCTATTTTTGGGATGCTGGGAATCGAACTCAATACCTCAGAGACTGTAGAGAAGTGCTCTATTGATTGAGCTAAATCCCAGCCCATCAAGATTAACAAAGACAGGAATAATTCATAGCACTAGCACACACCCTCAATAGGATGGGATAAGAACGGCACTGTCCTCTGAGTTCTTCCACCTCAACACCCATAACTCCAATGTAATGGTGAGAAAAACATCAGAAAAAAACTTTGGGTAATAAGGTCATCAAAACCAAGAAAGTCTAAGAAACTATCACAGGCAAGCAGCACCAAAAGAGACATGATGAATAAATGTAATATGACATCTTGGACGGGATTCTGTAACAGGAAAATCAAGGAAATGTGAATAAAATATACACATTAGTTTATAATGGGCTCGTATTGCAAATGTACTACATGGATGCTGAATGTTAATAGTGTATAGATTTTAGCCTTTCTAATAGACATGTAGTGGTATCTCATTGTTTTAATTTGCATTTCCCTAAGGACAAATGTTGTTGAGCATCTTTCATATGCCTATTTGCCATTCATATATCTTCTTTGAAGTGTCTGTTTAGATCTTTTGTCCATTTTTTCATTAAGTGTTTTTGGGTTTTGTTATTATTGAATTTTAAGAATTATTTGTATACATTAGGAACAAGTTTGTTAGAGCGGCCAACTGTTTTGAAAATATTTTTTCCTTCCCAGTGCAGTGGCACAGGCCTGTAGTCCAGCAACTCAGGAGGTGAAGGCAGGAAGATTCCAAGGCCATAGGCAGTCTGCATAATTTAGCAAGACTTTAACTCAAAATAAAAAATAAAAAAGGGGCTGGGGGTACAGCCAAGTGCGAGAGCGCTTACAAAGTACATATAAGGCCCTAGGTTCAACCAACCCCCAAGTACCACAGAAAGGAAAGAGAGAGAGAGAAGAGGAGAGGAGAGGAGAGGAGAGGAGAGGAGAGGAGGAAAGGAAAGGAAAAGAAAAGAAAGGAAAGGAAGAGAGGGTGGGAGGAAGGGAGGGAGGAAGGAAGGGAAGAAGGAGGGGGGAGGGAGGGATGAAGGAAAGACGGAAGGGAGGAAGGAAGGAGGGAAGGAAGGAAGGAGGGAAGGAAGGAAGAAAGAAGGAAAGAAAAGAAGGAAGAAAAGACAAGGAAGGAAGGAAGGAAAAAGAAAGGAAGGAAGGAAAGGAAGAATATTTTTCCCAGTCAGTGGCTTTTATTTTCATTCTCTTAACATAGCAGAAGTATTTAATTTTGATAAATTTCAACTTACCAATTTTTTCTTCTGTAGATATTGATTTTAGTGTTATATCTAAAAGCTCCTCACCAAGCTTAAAGTCATGTTGATTTTCTCCTATGTTCTCCTAGAAGTTTTATAGTTTTGCATTTTCACAGTTAGATCTATGTTCTGTTTCGAGTCCATCTTTCAATCTTTGAAAAATGTGTGAAGTAAAATTTGGTGACTATTTGTTTCAATATGATTTAAGCCTATTCATAAAACCAATCATATTCAATAATATTTTAATGACACAAATCTAAATGGTATAAATGAATTCTACTAGATGTCAATGGTCAAAAGATAAAATGTCCACAAATTTAAAGATCTTAATTGACTTTTATTTGTGATTGTAGAATCAAATGCCCCATTCTGTACAATAGAATTAGTGTCCCCATGAGCTGAGCAGAGGAGTCTGGCTTTGTAAACAGAAAGGGCTGGGAAAGCGGAAGCAGAGAACAAAAAGTGAATTGGGTTGTTCCGAAGTTATTTTCTTTGTGAAGGTGAAACCAGAAAAGACCTCTTTATCTTGCCAGCTGAAACTGTCCTGTTGGTGGATTTGGCTTTTATTTCCCTTCTGACTTCTCGGAAGGTCAAATAAACAACTTAGTTTCAGCCTGGAGGCATGGAACGTAAGCAAGAATGCTGGTAATTCCATTTAGGACTGGTTTATTGGACCCAAGTCATTCCGAACCAATGGTCTCCTATAAATGTATTTAATATAATTTTCATTTAATGATATATGTTTTCAATGATCCATTATAAAACTCCCATGACCTGTCTCTTGCCTAGTTCTTCAACTTCACTGCTCCATGTTCACTAATTCCACTCTGCTGGTAGTTTTTCCATTGCTGAACCCACCAAAGCCCCACTGGACTTAGGGCCTAGGTACCTTCATGTGGGAGATTTTTCAATCCAATTTGCCTCTAGGAGCCTAAAAGACCCCTGACACTCAAGATCTTTCCTTTTCTATCAGGACAGGAGGTAAAATTAACAATTGTAGCTGCTAAGACAGATACACAAGATCTAAATGTTTCTTTCCACCAGATACATTATTCATATCACCAGGAAAAAGAATGGGTACAATTTATAAAATTCCTGTGAGAGGTTTCTCTTAGATCAGAAATGATGCTGCCTTGCTCTTTAATCATTCCACTTGGAAATGCAAAAGGGATCTGACCCTTACTGCATCAGACAGGTCAGGAAACATCACACACCTTCTCTTGTTTCCACTCCAGGTATGGACGGGGTCGTCCCTACCCACCCGCCTAACTTACCTGAGCAGGCTTGTGGGTTCCTTTGCCCAAGTGAATGACGTCACCCTGGAGTCCAGGACTAACCAGCCCTTTACTGTAATTCACCCTTAGCAAAAAGTTGTGAACAGTCTGAATAATATCTGAATATTATTTGATGTAAGAAATAGAGGAAACTTAAAGGCCCTTTGACTCTTCTGTCTCCTAGCATTTGAATTTTCACCTCATTATGTTTAAAAGAAGCAATGTTACTTAAAGGAAGAAAAAATCCTATGCATAAATTAATATATAAAAATGCACAATTAAATGTAGTGAAGAAGGGACAAATTAAGAGTAGAAAGAAGGAGGGAGGGAACTAGCAGAGGAAAGTGAAGATTGTGGAGGGTGGGATGGGGAGGAGGGTCAATGTGGAGGGATGAATGGGAAGAGGACGATTGATCTCAATGTAAACAGTGCAACTTCATGACTACATTGGAAAAATAGGGGAATATGACCCAAATATGCACTTGAGTTTTATTACATATTAGCCACAAGGCTCCATAAACCTTGTGGGTTAATGAAAATGTTGACAGAAGTGATGTAAAGGATGCATAATGGAAAAAAACAATGCTATATTACTTTATACCCCGTCATCATTTACTAATAAAGAGAGATTTTAAAAAGAAAAAAAAAAAGAAGCAAGGTTAGGTTTACCTTGAAAATGGCCTTATTTCTGCCAAATGTAAGACGCTTCTCTTTGAAGACTTTTTTTTTCCCATGCTACTTCTTTACTATCATTTAGATCTTATTGGAAATATCTGTTCCTTATCTTACCACCTTATCATTAAAACCACACCCATTCACACAGTGTGTTTCATTTCCTGCATGGGTCCTATTAATTTCAGGAGTATTGTGTGTGTTTGTGTGTGTGTGTGTGTGTGTGTGTGTTTCAAACTGCTCCTCCACTCTCATCCCATGCCCCTCCTCCCCTTGAATGTAAGTTCCATGAAAGCAAGAACTTTAGTTGTTTTGCTCATCACTATAACCTGGAACAAGAGGTTCTCAAAGAAAGTTTAGGTTGTTTAATAATAGAATGAAATGAATAAATGATAGTAGATTATAAGCCATGAATTTTTTTTTCTACAAGGGTTAGAACAATTGGATATTTAAAAATGTATTAATGAGAAGAATGCAGAGGCAATGAAGTTAAAAATGCCTTTCCAGATGGCGTTTAGCATTTATAAATCAGTGATCATGTTCACTTTCTTCTTATTGTGAAAAAAAACTAAAATAATTACCTAACTTATGCATTTGACTATTCGGTAATATCACCCACAGGCAATAAATAAAGGTCAGAATGGTCTCTTCTGCCCTCCCCCAACTACTTTGCTTTGACAAGGTCTCCTGACATAGCCTAGGCTGCCCTTGAACTTAACATTCTCCTGCCTCTGCTCTCAAGTGCTTTTGTGATTTTAGAATTGGGCAACCCTCATTCTATAAAATAGGGTGGCTCCACCATCACTCCCAGTTGGTGCCCAGATTTTCCCTTGTAACAAATTCGGATGAAATTCTAAAGTACACACAAAGCATTCAATGACCCTTATGTATCATGAGCAGCAGGAATAGATCTATGCAATGTTTGAGATTGTGGGTACATTAGAGAGCCAATATCATAAACCTCATCTTTTAAACAAGAGATTGAGTCCAGGAGGGAAAGTAGCCCACGTAAGTTAATAAGGATATTTATGGGTCCCTCTAGGAACTACTTGCCATGGTATTTTCAGTTGCATCATATGGTTGTGAAAGCTGGACATTGAGCAAGGGAAACAGGATGAAAATTGATGCTTTTGAATTATGGTGCTGGAGATGTCTATTGAATATATCATGGACTGCCAAAAGAACCAACAGATCTGTCCTAGAAGAAGTGCAACCAGAGTGCTCCTTGGAAGCAAGAATGGCCAGACTGCATCTTACATATTTTGGACATGTAGTCAGGAGAGATCAATCCCTGGAGAAAGACATCATGTTTCGAAGAGTGGCAGGTCAAGGCAAAAGAGGAAAACCTTCCACCAGATGGATTGACACAGTGTCTGCAACAATGGGCTTAAATATAAATAAGATTGTGTGCCTGGCACAAAATTGGGAAGTGTTTCTATCTGATGTACATAGGGTCGCTATGAGTTGGACTTGACGGCACCTAACAACAACTAGGAACTACTACATACTATGGGAGGTAGAACCCTAAAAGCAGCTTATGTGCATTATATCAAAATAATAACTCCATAGTAAAAAGAAAAAATATCATCACCATTGTTAGGTTGCTATGATGTAAATCAATCATTTCTTTTGGTAGAGCTCTGAATCAAGCCAAGCAGAAAAATGTTGTAAAGACTCCTGATTTTCCACCATAATAAACAAGTCAGAAAGTACACTCAAAGCTGGGACTATCTCATCACTCACATCCAACCAGCTGAGTGATTGTAATCAAACAATGATGTTCAGATTATTTGAGTAAATTCTTGTTTCTTGGCCTTACTTAAAAAGTGTGCTATTTTAACAAATTCTGTGTCTGAAATCACTATATTTCTTTTCTTTTGTGTCCTTAAAAAATATTGTCATGATGAAACTATCATTTCTCTTTTAGAGATCTTTTAATTAGTAACAGAATTCAAGATCTGGTTTTCTTAGAATTAGGTAATTGTGTCCAGGAAAAATCTGCCAATCATAACATAATTAATTGGCTGCAAAAAATTGACACCTTCCAAATTGTTTGAAGAATCTGTCACCAATAGTGAGAATAAACTCAGACATAATGAAGTGGTCTTGATGAATAAGAAATTCTTCTCTCTTGACTCCATATTTATCGCAATTTTACAACTTTTAGTTTGATTTAATATATTATTGTAGAAGAAAACATCCATAAAACAGCTATAGAAAAGTGAGACATGTGCTCCCTTGAGGTTTTTGTACTTTTAAAATGATATTCAGATGATTTTTAGTTACTACAAAAGCATTGAGATGTTAACACACTTTGTAGAAAAGGCAGGGATGCTATTTCATCCATTCTTTTTTGCAGTGATTTCAACTCTAAGAAAATTATTTCTTTTGATTCACTCTGATAGCATGTAATAAAAGAACAATAAAACATATGGCTCAATTAGAACTGCTTCTCATCAAGCATGAATTAATGAATATCAAATTATTATTAATTGTTTTTTCTGGCTCCCTCTCCATAGGACAATTACACATTGCTGTGTTTTGATAAGCACTTTTGTGTTTAACACTTTGTGCACTAGCGTCTAAGAGGGACAGATGCGTGTGATTATTACACAGGAGAATAATTCTTTGAATTTATCACTATTTGCAAAACACATGATCTTTTAATCTGCTACTTTGTCAGTTTCTTCCAACTGCTTAAAACCTCCCTAAATTCAACCCCCACATCAATTAGCCTCCCTTCAAAAATGAGTTGCTATGTGTCTAACAAATAGTTTGTAAGCTCAATTTCTAAATGTTAATGATAACTAATACTAATTTCTCATATGATTAATGCATTTTCAATTCCTTCAGAAAAAAAATCTTTATAAAAATAAAATCTATAGCCTAAGTGGTTAAAAAATAAATTAAGCTGCATAGCACACAATATTAAATTCTGATCACTATAATTGAAAAAAATCAGTTAGTGAATGATATTTAATGATGCTCCATAAAAAGATTCTGTATAACCAATAATTTTATTTTTATAAGCCTTTTATAAATATAAAGTGCTGTATAACATGAATATATATGTCTTTGTAATTCATACCATTACTTCTCATAGATTATTTGTATACCTAGATTTTGAAATCCATACAAAGAAAATTTAACATGCTATCGTATGTAAACTATACATGTCGTATGATTTTACCTATTACCCATAAACCTATTTCTTTCTTTTTAAAAAGAAAAAACAAGACTATAAAAATTATGCCTGTGATAAACCAAAGGATGACACTAAGGTGAAACTGTTTATA
>VMDO01016858.1:0-46514 GCA_007922755.1 Pedetes capensis | reverse complement strand
GCCCTGTGGCATCCGATCCCGTCAGATCTCAGAAGCTAAGCAGGGTCGGGCCTGGTTAGTACCTGGATGGGAGACCGCCTGGGAACACCAGAAGCTGTAGGCTTGGGAGAAGGACCTGGCAACCCCCTCCCAAAAATCAATCTGCCATTGAAAACCCTATGAACAGCAGAGAAGCACTGACAATAGTGTTTCCCCTGTTTCCCCTGTTGTACAGAGGGTCGCTATGAATCGGATACCAACTCGACGGCACCTAACAACAACAACAACAACAGCATTCTGAATATAACATTCACCCTAACACTCTGAATAAATGTGTGGTATTCAAGTGAAAATTTTTCAAATGTGAAATCAGTTTGGATTTAACAATTAAAGGGATGTGCAGTCCTTCAGAAAATAAAGTAATAAGACCAAACTTTGCTGTTTCCTATTTATCAATAAGATGGTCATATGTTGTGGCACTTGAGAGGAAGAAGCATTATTCATGTCAGCTAGATTTGATCCAAACTATAAAACATTTTAATGCATTGTATCAAAAATATCAAAGAAACAAGTAATAGGCTAGGTTTCTTAAGATATTTGACTTTCGTGGGGCATAGCATCAACACTTAGAATAGTTATCCATGTTCTTTGGCAATACACTATTAATTTTACATTTATCTATTCTTTCATAATGCAATAGGTAGATGTATTCACCATACAGTAATCAGATTATTTGGACAGAGCTGAAATAAGTAGGACAATAGTGCATAGTTATTTTAGTTAAATGTTCAAACCATTGAGTCTTTAAATAATAACTACAAAGATAAGAAATGGACATTATTTTTAGACATCATATACATAAAAGTGAGAATTTTTCTTAAATGATTTTTTTCTTTTCTCTTTTAAAACCATATTTATTTTCACTCTGAATGCTCATGTTAAACAAACTTGAAGCTTGACAATAATTACACTTGGTGACATTAGAGTGAATTTGTATTATCCAAGAGTAAGTTCTTTCAAAAAGAAAATTCAATAAAATAAAATGCAATTCCTGTATTAATTTTAATGAGGCTCTCTGATAGCTCAGACGCTAGGAGAGTTTTAAGAGCAGGTAGCTTGGATGCCACCTAGGGTTTTCTCAACTCAATCAGATTAAGTAAAGAACACTTGTGCAGCTTTATTAGCACACACGAATTACCAGAGTAACAGTCAGGCTTCACTATTTCATGGGCTGGTTGCTTACTGGTAATATTCCTGAGAGAATTCAAGAGTTTTAATTACGCTGTGAATAGTTTACAGTATTGAGCTGTGGAAAGAAAATTAAACTGAGGACATTTTATTTGTACACTGGTTAATTAAATAGCAGACAACAGCAAGTTAAACTTATAGAAAACCTCAGCAGATTTGGTTTGCCAACCATGTGTGAAAATATTTTTTGCTTTTTAATTTCAGTTAGTAACCCACTGTGGTGAAATGAAATTGAGTCAAAATGTGTTTTGAAGCTTTACCTATGTATATAAAATGAAACGAGAAATTTTAAACATTTAGTAGATATTTGCAAGAGACAATAAATCCACTCCATCTTTTTATGTTAAATGGATAATTCATGACTCTTGAAAAGTAGAGTTCATTGCTAACTTGACAATTATCTAAATAGCATAAAATGAGCAGAGAATTTACATGAAGTAATACAACTTTGCAAAGCTGGTGAAAAATACTCCACTCTAAGAAACTAATAATGAAATTCTTTAAAACTTGATTACTAGCTATTAGTGTAGCTCTGAAAAATCTCACACAATTGTAAAGGAATTGTTGAAGTTCCATAGTACATCCTATCTCATGTCACATGCCGTAGATAAGTAAGTTTATATTTACTTTCTTAAGAATCATTTCCAAGTAAAAATTTGGTCACTTCATGACCCTGCTTAACATCGTTCGGTGACCTTTCAATATTATTAAAATAAAAATAAAAATCTTTAACAAGGCATGATAGGCTCTGGAGGATCCTGGACTTGCCTGTCTGGAATGAGGCACGGCCCTTTTCTCAGGTATGGCCACACAGATTATCTATCATTTCTCAATTCCTCTGGGCTCCTTCCTATCTCAGACCCTCTATTGAATCTGCCCTACCCCTAAAATTTTCTGCTACCAGCACTAGTTTAACTTTTCTCCTGTAATCATTCTTCATGGTTCACTTGAAGTGCCACTCCCTTATGGAAGTCTTCACTCATCACTCGCAGATTATATATAATCCCATGAAGACTTTCTAGTAAAGAATCATATGGTATTATTGCTGTTGATCCAGTAATTGGTCATATGGATCTAGAACTCTCATAAAAGTCCAGGTTGGAATGATAAATCTGGGAATTATAAGTATTTAAATGGTAATTCATGACAGTCAACTAAATGATGTAATAACATAAGAGTATAAATGGAAAGAAGAAGAGCCCTGGAACTCTGCAAACCATAGCTATTCAAATTCTCAATCCTTTTCTTTTAACAAGTCAGTTTAATCTGTCCCTATTAATTGTTTAGATGTGTTTCACTCGGGATCAAACTTAGGGCCCTTCACATGCTAGGCAAGTGCTCTACCACTGATCAACAGCCTCAGCCCTTGGTTTCTTGAGATAGATTCTTGCTAAATAGTTCAGGTTGGTTGTTGAGATCCTCTGTAGCCCAGGGTGGCCTTGAACATGTGGTCTTCCTGCCTCATGAGTGCTAGGATTATAGATATGCACCACCATGTTCAGCTATGTCTACTCTATAAATTAAAATTTGCTGAATATAAAATAATAAGTTGTATCCTCCAACTCTAGAAAAATAACTCCATCATTTTATTTCATTCAATTTTTATTAACTATTGTTTATTTCCTCTATCTTACTATTTGGTCTGTGATATCTTCTTTTTCTTCTTATACACTTTTCTTTGTCTTTGATATCTTAAATTTCAATAAATATCTAGGACAGAAATTTTCTCATTTCTCCTCATTAGCAATGCATGAACCTGTTCAATAGAGAAAGATCATTTATCTTTTATTCTCTTTATTTTTAGTTTCTATGTACTTATCTCCATTGTTTTTAAAGGATTTACTCTTAATTTTTACCTTCCAATCATGCTTCAATTCTTATTACCTATATGTCATATCTCTACCCTTATTATTTGCCATGTTTTCTTCTTCTTGGTATATCTCTTTTTTACTATGAGATTTCTGATTCTGATTTTATTATTTTCTAAATTGTTCCTTATCTATATACTTTCTATAATTTTTGTGTTCTACTTTTCACCTTTTTTTCCTTATCTAATATTTTACTGCATTTTTTTTTGAAATTTTCATGTTAATATATTTTCTTATGCATATACCTTAGAATGATTAGTGGGTTAATATGAGATTCTTGGCCTTTCTATATTCATTCTTCTTATAGTATGACTTATAAAACAGTGAATTCTTCTTTGTCTTTGAAATAAAGTCACCCCACAGATGTCTGGTTATAATTATCACTTGTTATTCATGGGAGATTGGTCTAGGACTCCCTCAGATACCAAGTGCTCAGATATTTAAATTCATATATAACGTGGCCTAGTGTTTGCATATAATCCATACACATCCTCCTATATACTTTAAAACTTCTCTAAAGTACTTATGTTTTTGTTGTGTTATAAATGCTGTATAAATAGTTCTTGCTATGGTTTGAATACGAAATGCCCTTCACAAGCTCAGGTGTCAAATGCTTGGTCTCTAGCTATTGGTACTCTTATGGGAGGGACTGGGAACTTTAGGAGATGGGACCTAGCTGGAGGAAGCAGGTCACTGAGATCATGACCTTGAAGGTTATATCAGGTCCCCAGTCCCTTACTCTATCTCTCAATACTTCCTATTCTCCATGAGGTGAGGAGCCTCTGCCACATGATCCCTCTGCCATAATGTTCTACCTCACTATAGACCTAGAACCAATTGAGCCAAGAACTGAAACCTCTGCAACGATCAACCAAAATAAATAATTCCTCCCTTTAATTTGTTCCTTTCAGGTGTTTGTCACAGTGACAGAAAAAATGACTAACACAATTGTTACATTGTATATTTTAAATTTTTTAAATTTTTATTTAATTTATTTTGAATTGATACACAATGTAAATATTATACTAATTAGTAGGATACCATGTAATGTTGTGTATATATATATATATATATATATATATATATATATATATATAATGCATAATGTTTGAATCAGTTTAAACATGTTTTTGTCCTCAAACATTTATCATTTATTTATAATGAAAACATTCAAACCCTTTTCTTCTAATTTTCTGACATGTACACTATAATATTGTTACCTATAATCACTCTACCATGCAATACCACATCAGAACTTGTGGCTTCCAACTAACTATTTTACCCATTTTGATCAATTTTTCCTTATTTCCTACCCTCCCCAGCTCTGGTAACTACGACTCTACTTACAATTTCTATTGTACCATATTGTTTAGGGAGCAATAAAAAAAATAAAAGTTGTATTTGTTCAGTAATGATTCAGGAATCTGCAGATATAGAGGACTGATTATAGTTTGTTTCATGAGTTCATTTTCCTTTCAGAAGATGGACTTTCCTATCAAATAGATGCAAGAGGAAAAACAGGTTCAGATGTGGTCAATTTCTATGAGTTTAAGGAGTAGTGGCAGGTGAGTGTCAGGGTTTATTTTGGGAAGAGGAACCCACAGTTCTGTTGTTTAGCATCTGTGTTTGAAGCACTCTGAGTTTTACATGGCTGGGATTTGAGGAGAAAAGACCAAATGAGTATGTTGAGGCATAATAAGTAGAAAAGAAGAGAATGAAGGAGATAGTGGCTTCCCAGTTAACTGAAGTGTTTCAAGATGGCATTACGGACAAAAAGAAATAGGGTAATAACTAGATAAAAAACTAAGATATGGAGATACTGTTTGTAAATTTGGGGATGTTTAAGAATATAATATACTATATGTACCAATATTGAAGTTCTTCTCTAGAATGAATCAGTCATGTCAAAATTCATTTGACCACTTTATTTTAATTTATAGTCATAATATATTTCCCACTAAGTTAGAATCAAAGATACATATGTATATTTTTCTTTCTGGAACAATTTTTTAAAAATTTGTAAAAATACATTCCATTAAAAAGTATATATTAAGCAATCTCAAAATTATTTATATAATTTCACATTTACTTTTGACTATGAGGGCTTTAATTTACTATCTATATTGTTGTTGGATGCTGTCAGTTGTATTCAACTCATACTGACCCTCAGAGGGTTTTCAATGGCTGATTGTTTCAAGATTGCCTTGAGAGTGGATAGCCAGGTCTTTCTCCCATTTTTGCAGTGCTGGGAATCAAACTCAGGACCTCAGAGAGGGCAGAGCAGTGCTCTACCTACTGAGCTAAATCCCAGCCCCTACTATCTATATATTTTGTAAATATCAATACTACTGGAATCTTTATTCTAGCATTAACACTCATGATTTTTAATAAACTGAGTAATTTGAGAAGGCAAATCAGAAAATGTATCATGGCTGATTTAATTGCTGTTGAACTAAAATACATGCTGATAGATGCCTGTTTTGATTGTAGTTCAGCATGCCATTAGTAAATAATGGGCTTACATATACTCATTGTTATAACTGTCCTGTTATAACAACTGGCTAGCAGTAATATCAAAACAAAGATTCATTACAAATAGACTAATTCATTTTAGTAAGAATCTCACTGTGTGACCTCATAATAATTCAATTTGACATGCCAGCCAGAAATATCAAATAATTCTCCCAATACACTATTTGTTTATAAATAGCCACTATGAGCAATCTTGCCCTCTCTGCCCATATACTGCAATTCATCATACTTATACCTAAATCCTTAAGTTGGTGGGCTCAATTTATGGATAAGTGTGTAGTTTGCATGTCTCCAGAATGATACTGTGTATATACATTGAAATAAGCACTCATTAATCACACATATCTCAAAATAAATAATTTCATGAAGAGAGCTTCAGTAGTACTCTTGATCATGAAACTAAGTACATAATTGGTAATATACATCACCAGGTGTTGCTGTTGTCTTCTCAAAATCACAAGGACAATTATAAACAATAAATTTTGAATTGATGTATGTTGCATGTTTTCCCTTGAAATAAGCAAACTTTACCAAACCAGTTTTAAGTTATCAAATAACAGAAAACAATGGCAAGTTTTGCAATCTGGTGAAGTTAAACCTTGTCTTTGCATTTAGAAAGACTTTTCAAGATTCAAGTCTTTCTTGAATCTACAACTTGACTCTGGTAATCATTAGTTAGAAAAAATGTTGAAAATTAATTATTCTATCTGAGCCTGGCATTTTTTAATCTTACAAAATATAGTTACATACTTTAAACTTATGATCAGTTGTAAATAATCAAGAAAAATAATAACTGTAAAATAGAGCATCTAGTACAATACTTATAATCAGAATATGTTGGTGTTTTTTAAAGTTATGATTAAGGTGAGAGTTGGTGGTGCACACCTGTAATCCCAGCACTCAGAAGGCAGAGGCAGGATAGTGAGTTCCAGGCCAGCCTAAGTAGGATAAATAGGAATCTCTGTCCCCCAAAACAAAAGCAAGCAAAAAAAGACATGATTATATCTATGTCTGAAGAGTTGAATGAAATGGAACTTGGTAGAATTTGTAATGATTTTGATACTTATTCATTCATTTTTATTTCTCCTCCTTTACCTACTCCTCCAATTCCTCCTCCTTCCTTTCTCCACCTCCTACCCCTTGCAAAGATCTGCAAATGTTTCCTACCATTGTGGAATACTCTTATTTTCCTTGTATCTACTGTTATATAACACAAAATCTCAAAGAGTCTGACTTAAAAAACAATCTACTATGATCTTTCCTGGTTTTTATTTTATTTTATTTTATTTTTATCTTACGAGCTCTCTTGCTCTTGGTTGATTGATTCATGCTTGTCATCCCTAAAGGAGTTGCAGACATACATCAGGTGGGAATGCAGAGACTAGGGATGTAAACAAGGGCACTCAAATGACTAACAATTATCATTGTCTATTAGCTGAATGGTCAGCTGATGCTATCAATCAGAGATTCCACATATGGCTGCTCATGTTTGTTATTGTATGGAGTCAGGTTTTTAAGTGAACAACTCAAGAATGAATGTCCTAAAAGACCAAGTGAAAGGGGTAAAGTATGTTTGGACCTCACTTCTGATACATCATGTTGGTCAAGAATGAGTTATAGGGCCAACTGGATTTGAGAGGAAGACACTATGAAAGGACAAATAAGTTGACAGAGAAGGTGACATCTTTTAGATTTGCTACCATATCTCTTTTACCTATTAGGGGTGAAAAATAAGAACAGAACCTTCCATATATATCCTTCTCTGGTGCATCACGCTGCTAGGGCATTAGACATATGTAACTGTCCTGGTCAAGAGAGAAGTTACTAAGAAAGTTATTTCTGGCAGTGGCTTCAGCAATGGCAGCATCACTTAGTTTCCACAGGCAGCAATTGCGTGCATCATTGCATCAGTGACATCTGTAGCCTGCAGAGCCTTCAAAGAACAAATCAGAAACTTCAGGGGCAGAATACAAGGTGTTGTCAGCTCTATTTTGTATATCTATATTGGATGTGATTCTGCCCTTGTACATTTTGAGCTCCACTCACTAAGCTCTTCAGCAACTGATTTTGCTACCAATGATTTATTAATAACCCCCCTTTTTTTTCTTACTTTAGGTTTATTTTTTTTTTGCTTGGGGGTGAGATTTAGCTCAGTTGCTAGAGAACTGTTCTGCTGTCTCTGAGGTCCTGAGTTCGATTCCCAGAACCACAAAAATGGGAGAAGGACATGGCAATCCACTCCTGAGGCAATCCCAAAACAATCAGCTACTGAAAACCCTATGAGGGTCGCTATGAGTCGAACATGACTCAAGGGCACCTAACAACAGCAATATTTTTTTTGCTTATGTATAAGTATTTAGATTGGTACAAAAATAGTTATTTAAGTTTTTTATAAACCAGTTCACCCAGTTCTAACCCTAATCTTCACAATCTGAGCATATTGAACAACCTCTATAAAGTGATTCAAACATAAATACTTGTATTAATATAAGATTTAATGTTTTAACAATATTAATTATACTTATTTTATACTTCATTTTTAATGTTTCCTTTTACTTAGGTTTTTAAAGATAAATATCAAGCACTATAAACATGTTATCATAATAAGTACATAGTTTAACCTTGTGGGTGCAAATATGCTAATAGAAATAAATTGGAAAAATAAAAATAATATGTTGTATGTGCTGTTTATATTATGATTATCTTTTCTTCATTTGCTTCATTTTTTTTTTACTTTAGTTTTTTACTGTTAAAATATTTTAGAAGAGACCTAGGGTGGAAAAAACCTGAGGCAGTATAACTGCTTAGTACAGTATTGATTGAGATGACTCATCTAATCAACCTGTTAAAATTCAGAGTGCTAAATATTCATGGGACTTGTGCTACCAGGCACAAGGAGTAAGGGTATATCCTAGATAATAGTATTATGAAAAACAATAAGATTATAATATGTCAAGTACGAAGAAGTACTTGAAGAAAGAATCTTCTTAAAATATTTGTGGCAAATTACTTATTGGTTATAAATCAGATTTCTCATAGTACCAAAGATGTTAAAATGAACATCCTATAGTATTTATAGCAAAAGCATATTACAATGTTAACTCTTGTTCTGATACTCAAAGAAAAATTGCCAACCTTGTGAAACCACATTAGAAAGCACAATTGGATGCAAAATCAAAGAGGGAAAGCTATTAGCAATTATTACTTGGCTCCCCTAGACCATTGCAGCCAATTCAAAGCAAACATCAAACAAGCACTGAATATATCTCATATTTTAAAACAATTCAGAGCCTGAGAATTTTCTGGCCTTATATTATATTATTTACTCATCTTATGTCTCAATAGACTATTTACAATCTATATTTGGCATATATTACATCAGATGAGAGTGTGTGTGCACATATACACATGTTTAAAAGACAGGAGGTGAGAGGTAGGAAAGAGAGTTAAGGCCTAGCATAGTGTCTCACATCATAGATGCAGCAATTACAAAGCTGAAGGTCTATCACAAGTCCAGCCTGGGATACATAGTAGTGAAACTCTGGCAAGAAATTACTATGTAATAAATAAATTTTAAAAGAGAGAGAGAGAGAGCTATGAGTACAAAACATTATAAAGAACCAAAATGGTTAGTACAAATTTCCTGCATATCAATCTTTTCATATTTTCAGTGGCAGAACCTTCAACCAAAGCATGCCTATCAAGGCATTGACTGAAGTTCCAATGACAGTATGTTTCCCCCCAATGTAGTTATAAACTCTTATTTTTCTCTAAGAAGTCTACTCACTAAGTTTCATAAGGAAATTCCATTGGTGTTGGTAAAGCATCTGAAAATTCATTGGGAAATGGGAATTAAATAACAAAATATAACTTTAAACATGTTAACTGAGGGGCTAGGGTTTAGCTCAGTTGGTAGAGTGCTGCCCTGTACTCTCCGAGGTCCTGAATTTGATCTCCAGCACCATAAAAATGGGAGAAGGACATGGCAATCCACTCCTGAAGCAATCCCCAAAACAATTAGCCATTGGAAACCCTATGAATAGTAGATAAGCACTGACATAGTGCCAGGCATGCAGAGTGTTGGGGAGTGTTTCGTTCTGTTGTACCTATGTAGTTTGCTATGAATCAGATCCAACTCAATGGCACCTAACAACAATAATGTTTCCTGAATATCTAACCTATACCTGATTCATAAAATATAAGTTATGTCATGAATTTTCTCCTATATTCATTCATGAGAATATCTCTTATGGCACAACTATGTTATGAGCATTTTTATGCTGTCTGCTACTATCTTCCCTACAGTTCTCCAAGTATGAGTTATAAAGTGTGATTAATAAATATGTACCACCACTATATAAATTTCATTATATTAACTTTCAATTATCATAATGAAATACCTGAGATGACCTATAATCAAGAAAGGTTTATTTTGGCTCACACCCTTGGAGATTCTCAACTATGATTGTTTGGCACTATGCTTTGGGCCTGTGGTGAAGGAGCACATTGTATTAGGAGCATGTAGCTAAGCTAAACTGCCCACCTCAAGGCCAAGAAGCAAAAAAGAGAAAGAAAGCCAGGTGCAGTGGCTTACACCTGTAATCCCAGCGACTCAAGAGGCAGAGGCAGAAGGATCACAAGTTCGAGACCAGAGGGAGTCTGGGTAATTTAGCAAGACCCTGTCTCAAAAAGTTAACAAAAAAATGGGCTGGGGCTGCAGCTCAGTGATACAGCACTTGCAAAGCATGCAAGCAGGAGGCCCTGGTTTCAACCCTCAGTACCAGAAAAAAAAAAAAAAAAAGAAAGGAAGAATAAGACACTGACATCCCACAGTCTGCTTCAGGGGCATGCCCCCAATGAATTGAGGATCTCTCATTAAACTCTACATTTCGAAAGTTCTACCACTTCTTACCTTTTCTCAATAGCACCGTTCTGGGAACATGTCTTTAGCACATGGGCCCTGGGGAGACATTCAACATACAAATGATAATGATCTCTAAGGAATTATGTTTATGAGTAAATAAAGAAGGCCAGGATATCTTAGTGAGTCACCAACCGGAGAGAACTCCAGACTCCCACACCATTGATCTTTAAAAAATTACTGATGTTCATATAAGATAATAATTTTAATAAATTTATCTTATATAAAAATATTTCCTATAAATGGGATAATATAAATGATCAAACAATCTCACAATAATCTACTGCATATTTTAAAAAGACTAGAAGAATCTGTTCAGTTTAGCAAATACCTATAATCCGAGCAACTTGGGGAGGCTAAGGCAAGAGGAATCACGTGTTCAAAACCAGAGGCAGCCTGCACAATTTAGCAAGACCCTGCCACAAAAACTTTTAAAAATTCCAAAAGGGTCTGTGGGTGCAGCCAGTGACAAAAGGGTCTGTGGGTGCAGCCAGACCCAAAAGGGTCTGTGGGTGCTAGCCAGTTTGTCTAGCATTCACAAGATCCTGGGTCCAACCCCCAATACTGGAAAATAAAAAAATAGATGGTTAGAAGAAAGAAATGTGAAGGTTCCAAACATTAAAGAAATGATAAAAAGATAGCAATGATAATTAACATGATTGATCGGTACACATTGTATACAGGTATAGAAATATCACACTGTACACAATGAATTTGTGCAATTACTTCATGTTATTTAAGGAGATTATAAAATCCCTCATATTCTAAACAAAAACGGCAAATTGCATAGAAGTAATAATTATTAAAAATTTAAAAATACAAAATTTGTACATGTTCATAATATGCCAGATGTTCTCTTCAGTGTTTTTGGTTGTTTTTTTTTTTCTTTCTTTCTTTCTTTCTTTTTTTTTTTTTTTTTGTTTTCTTTTCTTTTTCTCTGCAATATTGAAAGCAGAACCCAGGGCCTCATACCTACTTTACAACCACTGGGATACACCTAAACCCTGACCAATTTTTTTATTTTTTATCTTGAGATAGAGTCCCACAAAGTTATGTAGGCTGTCTTTGACTTCGAACTCATTGTCCTGCTTCTGGCTCCTGTGTGGCTGGGACCACGAGTGTGCATTCTTATTTTGTTCTTCTTTCTTTCTTTCCTTCTTTCTTTCTTTCTTTCTTCCTTTCTTTTTTCTTTCTTCTTTCTTTCTTTCTTTCTTTCTTTCTTTCTTTCTTTCTTCCTTTCTTGTGGTTGTGTGGTGCTAGAGGCTAAACCCAGGGCCTTGTGCATACGAGGCAAGTGCTATGCCACTGAGCTACACCTCCATCCCTCCTCAGTTAATTCTTAACACAGTCTCAATATATGAGTATTATTAATAGTCTTCACAATAGTCATAAAGAAGTTGAGGCACAGGAATTTAAACAACTTGCCAGAACTTGTGCATTAAGTGAATGGAAGAACCAAGATTTGAATCTAGGCATCTGGTTTCAAAGTCAATCTCCTCAGCCTACATCAAGCTGATCTCTGTGAAGATGGTTTACTGTCTTTGTAGCGATCAATGCATGAATCACCTCTCCTAAAAGGGCTTCTGAATATACTTCTGAACACTTCCTGATGTGAAGACATTTTAAGTTCCTATTCATCAATACAAATTATTCAATTATTTAGTTGTTGAAGTGTTATTCGGTTCTTAAATTCCAAGCATTGATGCATGCTTTAGGAATTAAAACAGAAATTCTACATAGAAAATGGAATGAAAACAGTACATTAAGCAACAAAAGCCTCATTTTGAGTTGAGAATATGTGAATGAATGGAATAATATTTGTAATTATATTTCTATACTTGAGATTCTATGATAATGAAACTATTATTTCTTACAGAAAGTGAAAAGAGCTCTTTAGTGCAAGATGATGGTCTCAAAAGCTTTTCTATTTATGCTACATTCCCTCAGAGACTAAATTTTTTACTCTTAAGCCAAAGCAATAAAATATGAATATTTACAAGTGGCCATTCAAGCATTAGCATTTTTCATTTGCTTACTGCACATAATTTAACTGAAGACAAAATGAGGACTCTTATTGTAGTGGCATGAACCAAAATAGACTCATTTTGTCATTCAAGTTAGATAACATCTGGTCATACACTAGTCAGAAAAGTACTTACATTAGGATTTAAGTCAGGTAATGTGTCATTTCACTTTTATGTAAAAATCGATCATCTTTAAAATTATTCAGAAATACACTTCAGTTTCTAAGTTAGTTTTAATTTTTAGTTTTTCTTTGATACTTTTATTATTCCCCTTCAGTTGCTCTGTAATTCATTGACAGTGCTCAACCTAATTTTCTCTTCCCAAGTCTTTAAATATTTGAAAGTGCTACCACAACTTACTAAACACTATTTTATCCAGTTACAATTTACAGAGTTTCAGCAAGATTATTTGCACATAAATTTCATCTGGAAGACAAATAAAATTCACTAGTCATATTTACTTAGCCATGTCATATATACTGATTGACTAGTGGTATCCTTGTGGTAAGTGAAAGAAGAATAAACAAACAGAAAACATTTATGTTTCAGGAATACCATTTTCTAGAAGACAAAGATAAAAATATATAGTGAAACAGAGGTAATACCAATTAAATAGATGCTTCCTTAATTCTATGTTGAAAAATTAGCAAATTAGGCAATGTAGAGTGATGGCTAGTGATAATATTTTACTATACATGGTTACTGGAGTCCTTTCAGATATGGTGACATTTAAGCAGATCTAAATTAAATGTTTCTCTTGCCAGCCAGGAAGTGTGAGACAAGAAGAGTCATATTTGGTGAGGGGAGAAGCTTGTTGTGCCCAAAGTACGTGGCAGAGACTTTGGTAGCTGATTGACCTGTACTGAATGGAGAAATGTAAAAGATAAGCATAGTAATTTGAAATTTCCATGGTTTTTATATAATTATGATGAAAAAAAAAAAAACAAACCTTTCCTGCCACAGATTAGAGGCAAGCTTTGCAGTTGTGGAATCTCTAAATTGTGAATTGATATATCTTCCTATCAAAAGACACAGAAATCACCACAAATCTCTATTAGAATACTATTGTACAACATGTGGACATCATAATCAAAAAATGTGATGAGTAAAAAGAGGACCAAATGATATTGAGGTCTGTGTAGTTCTCAGAGATTTGTGATTGAATATTCCAGTATGACCTCAGTCAACTTTGGCAGTATAGTTTTAACTGATCACCACACTTTCATTTTTCTGCCCCTTAAAGGCATTAAGCACAGATCAATTGATATTTTTTTAACAATTACTATTGGTGATATTGTTCTTTGCAGAGCATATGGATAGAGGTTTAGATTTAGGCTCTGATGAAAGAAAATATATTTAATAAAATGCCACTTTAATGTTGTTGTTAGGTGCCATCGAGTTGGTATCCAACTCATAGCAACCCTCATAGGGTTTTCAATGGCTGACTATTTCGGGATTGCCTTGGGAGTGGATTGCCAGGTCCTTCTCCCATTTTTGTGGTGCTTGGAATGAACTTGGGACCTCAGAGACTGCAGCGCAGTGCTCTACCAACTGAGCTAAATCCCAGCTCACTTTAATGTTAGGATCCATGAAAATAATAATAGCAAGCCCTAATATGGTCTAAACATACTTTTAAATATTTTACTAGAAACCTCATCATTTAATTCATACAATCCTATAAATTATGTTTATAATCACTTTACAGATGAGAACACTGAAGCAGAAATGGTCACTTTCCAAGATTATACAGTTGATGAGAGATCAAGTTAGAATCTGAATCCAAGTTATCAGCCTCCAATATAAATGCCTCAACTACCATGCAATGTAAAACAAGGTTAAAAAAAATACCACAACCAACAAAACAAACTAAAGAAAGAAATCATAACATAACCAGATATCAGAATCAGTGTAAATATTCACTATATTTTTTTCCAGTCAACAAATCCAAATATGTCATTCTCATGTGAACTTTTTATCAATAATTGTGGATATGCATACATATTTTAATGATTCTAACTGGTTTTCTACAATTTTCTATTCTATTTCAAAATCCTTTAAAATGTCAGCATTGTTATCATTTTCAAAATCTTTATTTCATTATTTCTAATACTACATTGAATGGGGATCCCACTCTTAAACATATGGGATGATTCCAGCATTGCAAAATTTGCATTTTTTTAGTTTTGTGCTCAAAGATACCTTTACACTTTTAGAATATTATCTTCAGGAGCAATTGTATAAAATGAGTGTCTAAAGATACAAACACATTTAAGTCTCTTGGTACATGTGCTGTTTACAAAGTCTTTTATTTGTCTGGTTTATTGACAGCTTTTGTCACTGTGACAAGTATCTGAGAGAAACAAACTAAAAGAGGAAAGATTTATTTAGCTCATGGTTTCAGAGATTTCAATCCATTTTAGCAGGCTCCATTGCTGTGAGCTTGAGGAAAGGGTGAATATCACCATGGTGAGGTTGTGATGGAGTAGAGCAACTCACCTTACAGTGGACGAGAAGGACAAGATACCCTTCAAAGTTCCACCCAGTGACCTACTTCTTCCAGCCAGGCCCCACCTCCTGAAGTTTCCACTATCTCCCAAAATAGTGTCACCACCTCAGGACCAACTCTTTAACACATAAGCCTGTTGGGAGATTTCATGTTCAAACCACAATACCTGTAATCCATCATAGGTCAAGGCAGATGATAATTAATAACTGTATTTCCTTTCATTTTCCAAATAATATATTTTGTGCTGTTTCCTTTCAGAAATGGGGCTACTTCGTGAGAATTTTTGCCCCAGACAAATAATTCAGTACAGGTGATAACACCTAAAGCCAGCATTTAGGGTTAGGTAAAATATTAAGCACTTAGAGGAGAGGATTGAATACTATTTGAACAAAGATTTTGGTATCTCTCTTTTGGTTACTCTCACTTCCAAAAAAATTCTAGTACAGTACCCTTGATTAGATACTGCCAGTATTTTTAAGAACATTAGATAAAAATTTAAAGAACAATGCAATATGATAATCACAATGTTTTAAACAACTTTGTTTTTATAGGAATGATCATCATGACAACTAACTGGCAATGCTTGATGCATTACCAGAATTATGGTTGGTGTGTCATTGACGCTAAATGCACTGGTCTGCTTATCAGGGCATAAATGTGACCAAATGTGTGCCTCTCCAGAATGTGAAAGGAAATTATTGGTCTTTCTATCATTTTTTGATATTCAATGTCTAGTGACTCATGCTGACTGATTTTTTTCTACCATGTAGCATTATACATGTTAAAAAATAAGAGTAGTGTTGTCAGAAAACTTTCTGACATTTTAAACATATAATATTTTCCACAAATACTTCTGTGCATTCACATTCACATCTGTACATATCATAGAGGAAAGCTCATCAAAAGGACTTCATTAAAGCATTCTGAAAAGAATATTTACTAAGGGAAAGGAAAAGCAATTCATAAATGGCAGCCATGAAAAACAATAGAGCAAACGGTCTTTCCACTTAAAGAAGCCAGAAAGACTGCATGAAATGGTGATCTTCATTAATATAACCCTGCCTTCTGTGTTCAAAATCTGAAACACAGAGCTGAATAATACTAATCTTTTAATAATTAATGAAATCTGGTTTCTCTGTATCTGTTTTTTATAAAATTGATATAAATATCAATGATATTAACTTCTTGTTTATGTCAATTTTATAGTCCATCTCCTTAAAGTCAAAAGAATACTTTTAAGATTTTATGAGCAAAAATGAAACAGAATTTTAATTTCACAGTTGTTAATTTCTTTGGAGAATAGCCACGGACCCTACTGTGTTAGGATATTGAAGGCAGAACAAAATTTGTGTGGAAAAAAAACACCTTTCAGTGCATGCAATTAACACTTAAAGGCCACCAAAATAATAGAAAAATATTTTATTTTGACATTTTGTCATTAGTATAAATTATATGTTTCATTCATAAAGAAAGCCTGGCAGAATTATATAGAAACATCTGCAAGAAAGATTTTCTCATAGAAACATGCCAGAAGAATAGATGACAATACTTTCCAGAGGAATAACTCTTATCTCCTCTACATACTTTGGTATCTATAATGTATCCATACACTTTCTAATGTAAAAATTTGGGTTATTTCACAAACTTTATCCTCAAGATACTACTAGTAAGGTGAAAATTGCAATAGAGAAGCCCAGCAGTTTTGAAAACTTATCTAAATAGAAATAGATCTAAATGCTTAAATTTCTCTCAATTAGTAATTTAAAGTTATTTGCTTTAAAGATACCATCAAGTAGAATCCAACTCTTAAAGACCTTAAGTACAGCAGAAGGAACAACTACCCAGTGCTGTGTTATGTACAGGAGCTTTTTATGTTTGAACCCATTGTTGCAGTCACTGTTTCTTCTCATTTTGAGTTGTGCCACATCAGCAAAAGGAGTTCTCAGGGGCTTTACTCCATTCTTGTCATTAAAGTCGACTCTGTTTTGGGGAGGCAACTCTTCCTTAGTCATTTCTTCAATGCCCAGCTTGAGGGGCTCATTTGCCACCACTATATTTGACAGTGGGGGAAGGACCTGGCAATCCACTCCCAAGGCAATCCCAAAAGAGTCAGCCATTGAAAACCCTATGAGGGTCACTATGTGTCAGATACTGACTCAACGGCACCTAACAACAACAACATATTTGACAGTGCTTCCCTGCTATTCATAGGGTTTTTGTTGGGAAATTGTTTTGGGAGTGGGCTGCCAGGTCTTTCTCCCAAACCTGTCTTGCTCTAGTTTACATTAATTGTTTCTATATTGAGTCTATAAGCATTTATAAATACTGAATTGCTTGATATTAAATAGAGTATATGAATTTTTGATAGAGGATTTTTATTTTAAATTGCTCAAATATGGTGTTAAATATTTTTCTGTGAACAAAAATAAAGGAAGGTTGGAAGAAATGTAGATTAAGCAAATAAAGTTGGTACTTTTCATAAAGAAAATGTATATCAAATTAGAAATGAGAGCAATTCTAGGAAGTCTAAGATGAATTAAACATTTCTGTCATACACCTCAATTTTTTACATAAGTTCATGACTATTAAAAGACTATGACAATTTGAAGAAATAATTCTACATATATTTCTCCAAAACTGTCAAAGTTATGCTACATGATTTATAATGCAGTGCTACTGAAGCTCAAATGCACAACACTGGAAATGATAGAACAGACACCTAAAGTAAAACAAATAAACTTAGTAGAAGAAAAGTTAAACACAAATATATTGAAGTCTATATTTGTGACTTCCATCAAATGTACTAATAAGCCATCATCTGCCTAAGTAGAATAGCAGCCATAGAGACATGAAAAATTATCAAGGAATTTAAAACTAGAATCTGTTCATGTCATAATCCAAATTATAAACTCAGAAACGTTCAAATTCACAATTATCATCTTTTTGGAAAAATGGTAAAATGGATTGCGTGAATAAGGGGCCTATATTTTTCTTTTATTTAAAGAATATGGTGAAAAATTAAACTGGTTTGCAAAAATAAAATAATTAGAAAATTGTTGAATTGTTGAAAATATTTGCTTTTCTCATAATCAAAAATTTAATTTTTAAATGCATGCACTTTTTAAAGTAATTTGACATTAAAATGTAAAAAAAAAAATAGTTTGTACAAAGATGATATCACCAGTAGTGCTGAAGTCAGATGTGTGAAGTGCCCTGATATTTTTGAACAACCCAGAGACAGAGACAGGAGATGGCTATAAGTTTACAAGTGCAGCACTAACAAAAAAAAAAAAAGCATCCAAACTGGAGTCTGTCCTATAGATAAAGGTCTCAGCTTCTTGAACATGAAAGACTGATTGCTGCTCCTGTGCCTTATGAATTTGAGTCACCTCAGCTTGAACCAAGCCTCAGGAGGATCTCTTCTGGGACATACTGCAGTTCTGACATTGGTATAGGTTAACACGGGTTGGTTGTTGTTGTCGGGTGCCATTGAGTCAGTATCCGACACATAGCGACCCTACATACAACAGGTGAAATACTATTGTCAGTGCTTCTCTGCTGTTCAAACACGGGTTGGGGAAAGATTTTTTCCTCAGAACAAAAATGGAAATATCAAGCTGACAAACTTGTTAAGACTGTAGCGACAGGCATCTTTAGTGAGAATGACTCACTTTGTTTTAAGCTTCATCTCAGCAATATGATGAGCAAGCTATGCCCTAAGGATGAAGAGGAAGGTGAAGAAGAGATAGATGGCCAGTACGAAGCTTAAGGGAGGAAATATTTTGAATGAATTATTGTTGTTGTTAGGTTCTGTCAGGTCAGGTCCAACTCATAGCAACCCTATGTACAACAGAAGGAAATGCCGGACATTGTGCCATGCCCAGCACTATGTCAGTGCTTGTCTACTATTCATAGGGTTTTCAATAGCTGAGTTTTAGGGGAGTGGGCTTTCAGATCCTTCTACCATTTTACAGCTCTGGGGATCCAACCCAGGCCCTCAAAGTACACAGACCAGCACTCTACCAACTGAGCTAAACCCCAACCCCATAAAAGTAGTAAGAAATATGTTCCACCATGCCTACTTCCAGGGCATGATGATGAATCAGAAGCTCAATGGTAGAAAAAGCATCTAGAAGGAGCCAGGAAATGGTCATTGAGCAACTCTGTCATTAATGTGCTTGGAGAGCCACACTCTGAGGATTCAGAGGAAACCTTTGATGCCATCCTCACATTGCTCACCAGGCAGAAGGATCAACACAGAATTAATTCTGGGGAAAGTGTGATGGTGCACTTCAAAGTCAGCAAAGAAGAGCTAGGACAGGAACAACAAGAAAATATTAAGAGCCCACAACTTCATTGCTTCAAGTAATTCATTTATATCATTACATTGCCAGGAGAACCTGCTCGTCCAGATATGGAGCAGAGATAAAAAGCAGAGATAAAAAAGCAAAGATACAAAGAATGGTTGGGAGAAAGAGGCTTTCCAGGTGTTGGTGATGATGAGTGTACATATGTATGTATTTTTGTCATCTTGGGATACATCTAATTTCATTGTGCATAAATTTTTTCACTTGCTATCCTTTAATTGTTTGCTTTGTACATATAGAAAGATCTTTACTAATAAAATCAGCTGTACTTACAAATGATAAAAACCTAAGAAAAACAAAAAAGTAAATTTGTTTACTTTTTCTTTCAAATGAAAGAAAATCCAGTCAATAACTACTTGAATATTTTTGTTTACAATACTGTGGAGAACTAACATTTCTGTATAAAATACTAAGTAAATTTTGTTTATATAAAACCCATTTCTATAGTACAAAAATAATTGACAAATAGTCATTATAGTGGGTTATCACTTTGGGCAGAGGCCATTGTGTACATTTTTTGAGTAGATTGGTAGATATTTGTAGGACATAGGGGTTGACCAACCACTCGTTGTCTGATGAGACACAGTTTAGTTGAATGTGTTCATAAAAAAAAGTCCAAAAAGTCAAAATACTTACAATCTATGGTTAGTATTTATTTATGAATTTACCATATCAGGAAAAGGGGTTTGGATTCATCAAATTCAGCCCTAATTAGTTAGGTAGGTAGATGTAATTGGTAATTTAAAACCAAGAATGTTTGAAATCAATAACCTAAGCAAGGTAATGATTTACAGCAAAAATTAAATTCCTAGGTAAGACTGGAAATTCAGTGATGAGAATATACAGTATGTGCCCTCATCTCTTTCTAATTTTATAAAAAGAAATTGAGTCTAAATGCTTCCTTCATCTAATATTTCCCCACCTTTACCATCAATGGCATCCTTCTTATTAGATCCTGAGTCCCTAGCTCAGGCAATCACCCCTATTTGCTTTCTACTCCAGTTCTCTCTATCCAGTCTTTCTCTGCTACAATTTATTATTTATGTTATGCCAGAACGACCTTTCAAAACCATCAATCCAGATAATAAGCTCCATGAGGGAAAAGACCCTGACAGTGATGAATTCATCTAGGTCTATAGCTTCTTAACCATGTGCCAGCACCTGGCACTCAGCACAGAAAGCAAGCCTTCAATGAATACTCTTCACTGAATGAATGAACAAATAAAAATTCTACTTACTACATTCCATTCAATGGCACTACATAAACTTCAACATTTTTTAACGTGAATTAGAAGACACTGCAAGCACAAATCCTGTCTTTCTTAATGTTGCTTTCCATGGCCTCATTCCGCCCCCCGACAATGTACTCTATTATCCAATAGCGGCGAAATTCTTTCAGTTCCTCAATGAAACAAGCCAAAAAAGCTATCATTCATTTCAGCTTATTCCACTTGTTTCTTTCAGGTTGGAATACTCCCCCACTTTTGTGCTCTTTCTCCCTCTATACTATCTTTTTTAAGCTAACAACCCCACTCATCTGCTAGCCTCAGTTATCCATGAGTATGTCACCTCAAATCCTTCTGTCAAAGCTCACAGAATACAGAAGGAAAAATCTGGCATATTGAATATACCCTAAAGCCAAATGCCCAAAACAATATGCTCTCAATAAATATATATTATGAGCACATAGAGAGAAGAAAGAAAAGAAAAAATAATGTCAATAATTGCTCACTCAAAATATGTTAGTTCTTTTGTAAATCAAAGTCAAAAATCTTTTGCATTTGCTTTACAAATTTGACTCTTACCTTCTTGATTCATAACCAAGTCTTTCTAACAAAGTTTCCAAGATAAAACTGTTGCCTAAAAGCATGATGATAGTAGATTGTTCATAGTCAATAAATCTCTGTTACAAACTCTGGGTAAATATTGAAATATGGATTCATACTCATATATATTCATAATAGTAATGGATACATTCAATCTACAAAATCATCACTGATTCACAGTCTTGCAAGATAAAAAAAGGCAGGAAACCAATTATGTGGGATTCATAGACTAACCATCTTATTTTTCTGACCTTGAGTTAGTTAAATATCTCTGAAGCTTACTTTCTTCAAGTATAAAATGGATATAAAATCACTTTGCAGTGTTTGGAAAGAATGAACAATATATAAAAGTTTAGATATGTTAAAAATGAGTATTATTGTTTGAAAGTCTTTGTGGTCAAAGCTATACATTGAATTTTTAAAATTAGTTCTGTGGAAAGAATTATTAACAAATAAAAGAGCATCATTGAAGAATACCATAGTAGATATCTTTTTAAGCTTGTTTTCCTGTTTAAGGGGATAATTAAGACTTGACCATGACTAATTAATCACCTTAGAGATAGGTTTCCTGCCTCTATTGCAAATTAATTTTTGTCACATAAAATGCACTAAAACATGCATTAAATTAAGTATTTCATGTCTACTAAGCAATTCATCTTTAAAAATATTTAAACATTTTCAAGTGTATCAATGCTGTCTTTCAAATTTTTAGTAAAATTTTCTTGGGGATTTTGGAAGAATTTTAGATATGTTTTTCAAAGTTTTTATGTCTTAATCTTCTAATCAACTAAATTTACCATTAAATGTTTATAGTTAGCATATAGGATTTGACATTTTCACATGATATAAAGTGCTTAACAGGTTAATTAGAATTATTTCAGATATGTTTATGTATCAATCACAATTCTAAGCACTTAGCATATAATATTGAACCAAACAGGGAGAAAATCTCTATTCCTGTAATACTTTCAAACAGCACCCACTTATTATCTCAGTTCCATATGCCAAGGATCCAAGTGTTCAAATTTCTGGAGACTCTGAAAAAGAATCAGCTTCTAAGATCATTTGGGTAGTTTCAGAGTTTATTTCTTTGCAGTTGCAGGACAGGAGTCCATGTTTCCTGGCTCGCTGCCAGCTACCGAGCATGCTCAAATCTTTGATGCAATTGCTTGCATATAACCCAGCTCATCTCCAAAGCCAGCAATTACACAGCAAATTCTTCTTGTGCTTTGAATATCTCTGATCTTCCTCTCTGCTATTGACCAAGGGAAACTCTATTGAAATGACTCATTTGATCCAGTCCATCCTACCTGAATGGATAGTTTCTGCTATTTTAAGGTAAAAGGACTTAGAACTTTTATCACATTTGCAAAACCCTGTCATGGCAGAATCTAGGTTAGTGTTTGAAGAGTGAAAATCTTTAGAATTCTATCTACCACTAGAAAGGGACATCGATAGTTAAAGATATAATAAAATATGTATTCTGCTAGATGAGGATTAAGGGATATGGGGGAAATATAAGTAGGGTATAAGACATGCTCATGTTGAGGTTGTTGTTGTTGTAAGGTGCCATCGAGTCAAGTCCAACTTATAGCGACCCTATGTACAGCAGATCAAAACACTTCCCTATTCTGTGCCAGGCAAACTATCTTATTTATGTTTAAGCCCATTGTTGCAGACACTGTGTTATTCCATCTGGTGGAGGGTTTTCCTTTTTTGCTTTGAACTGCCACTCTCCTGAACATGATGTTTTTCTCTAGGGATTGATCTCTCCTGACTATATGTCAGAAAAATGTAAGATGCAGTCTGGCCATTCTTGCTTCCAAGGAGCACTCTGATTGCACTTCTTCTAGGACAGATTTGTTGGTTCTTTTGGCAGTCCACAGGATATTCAATAGACGTCTCCAGCACAACTCAAAAGCGTCAATTCCTCTCCTGTCTCCCTTGTTAAATGTCCAGCTTTCACAACCATATGATGCCACTGAAAATGCCATGGCAGGAGTCACATTCACCTTCATCTTCAATGGGACATTTTTGCTTTACAATACTCTAAAGAGATCTTTTGCCACAGCTTTTCCTAGAGCAATGCGTCTTCTGATTTCTTGACTGCTGCTTCCAAGGGTGTTGATTATAGAGCCAAGCAAAGCAAAATCTTGGAAAACATCAATCTCTTCTCCATTTATTGTGAAGTTGCGTGCTGACCCAGGAGTAAGGATTTTTGTTTTGTGGAGGTTTCGTTGCAACCCATATTGAAGGCTATGATCTTTGATCTTCATCAGTATGTGTTTTAAATCCTCTTCACCTTCAGCAAGCAGAGTTGTGTCATCGGCATAAGGCAGGTTGTTAATGAGTCTTCCTCTAATCTTGATGCCGCGTTCTTCCTCATAAAGTCCAGCTTCTCGGATTATTTGCTCAGCGTATAAATTGAAGAGATAGGGTGAAAGTATACAGCCCTGACGCACACCTTTCTCAACTTTAAACCACTCAGTGTTTCCTTGTTCTATTCAAACAACTGCCTCCTGGTTCACATGCAGATTTCTCATGAGTACAATTAGGTACTCTGGTATTCCCATTTTCCAAAGTGTTATCCATAATTTGTTATGATCCACACAGTCAAATGCCTTTGCATAGTCAATAAAACATAGATAGACATCATTCTGATATTCTCTGCTTTCAGCTAATATCCACCTGACATCAGCAATGATGTCCCTGGTTCCCTGCCCTCTTCTGAATCCTGCTTGACTTTCCAGTAATTCCCTGGCTATATACTGCTGCAGTCGCTTTTGAATGATCTTTAATAAAATTTTCCTTGTTTGCAATTTTAATGATATTGTCCTATAGTTCGCACATTCAGTTGGATCCCCTTTTTTGGGATTGGCACAAATAGGGATCTCTTCCAGTCAGTTGGCCAAGTAGCTGTTTTCCAAATCTGCAAGCATTAACATGTTAACACCTCCAGTGCTTCTTCTGTTTTTTGAAACATCTCTATTGGTATCCCATCAATTCCTGGAGCCTTGTGTTTTACCAATTCCCCCACATGTCTGTCAGTTTGCCTCACACTGGGGGTTGTGTGTTGTGATAAGGCTGAAAGCTATGCCACTGGTATCTCAGACACCAGCAGGGTTACCCATGGTGGACAGGTTTCAGCCTAGCTTCCAGACTAAGAGAGACTAGGGAGGAGGCACCGGCAAACCACTCCTGAAACAACTAGCCATTGGAAACCCTATGAATGGCAAAGAAACACTGTCAGATATAGTGCCAGAAAATGAGAGCCCCAGGTTGGAAGGCACTCAAAAGGCTACTGGGGAAGAGTTGCCTCCTCAAATTAGAGTCTACCTGGATGTTCGAAATGGAGTAAAGCCCCAGGGACCTCCATTTGCTGACGTGGCACAATTCAAAATGAAGAGAAACAACTGTAAATATCCATTAATAATTGAACATGGAATGTATGTATTATGAATCGTGGAAAATTAGAAATCATTAAAAGAGAAATGGAGCGCATATGCATTGACATTCTAGGCATCATTGAGCTAAAATGGACCAGCATGGGCCATTTTGAATCAGATAATCGTATGTTCTACTATGTTGGGAATGATAAATTGAAGAGAAATGGGGTTGCAGTCATCATCAAAAAAGACATTTCAAGATCTGTCCTAAAATACAATGTTGTTAGTGATAGAATAATATCCATACGCCTACAACAAGGGCCAGTTTATATGTCTATTATTCAAACTTATGCACCCACCACTAAGGCCACAAATGAAGAAAGGGAAGATTTCTACCAGCTTCTGCAATCTGAAGTGGATCAAACATGCAGTCAAGACATACTGATAATCACTGGTGACTAGAATGCAAAGGTTGGAAAGAATGAAGAAGGCTCAGTAGTTGGAAAATATGGTCTTGTAGACAGAAATGAAGCTGGAGATCACATGATAGAATTTTGTCAGATCAATGACCTTTTCACCGCAAATACATTTTTTCAACAACATAAATGGAGACTATACACATGGACTTCACCAGAGGGAACATACAGGAATCAAATTGAGTACATATGTGGAAAGAGACAATGGAAAAGCTCTATACAAAATGTCATGTTGAGGTGATAGGCTAAAAGGATCATTGAGAATCCTTCTGTAACTTAAATCAGAAAACACTGTGATAAATCTACAAATATCAGACAGGGTAAAAAGGGAGACATCTTGGCAGGGACATTTAGCATTTAGTGACTCCAATCTTAACTCCTTTCAGTGGCTATCTGGAAAACAAAGCCGGAGGGAATCTTACAGAAAACGTAGACTAATGTGTGCAAATTTAGTCAACTGCATCTTTTTTCTACTAACCTGAATATGTTTTTACTATTCCCATATGTATTCTTATATTGAACCCTGAAACCAAAACTAAATTTTCAGTACTTTATGAGACATCCCAAAATAGATAGATTCTACCAAAAAATGACATGCAAGACAAATTACCTAAGGTCAAACACTTTGAATGCCTGTTTATTCAGACCCTGTGCTCCAAGCTAACATGTAGACCAATTCATCTAGTAAAACTGCACAAAGACACATCTGTCTTAAAGGTAAGAGCACTACTCTTCCAGTAACTTCTTATTTTACCAAATCAAGAAAATACTTCTGTTGACCATTTTATGGTGTATTCCAGTGCCCCAAATGTTGTAAGTAGCCTTTTCTGACACCCTATTTTGAGTAACCTTATGTTCTCCTAGGATTTTATTTTTTTCTTTGCTGTAGCAAGCTAATAAACCTAACACTAGAGTGACCCTTGGGTCTTAGGCCGGGGAAGTTCACCAAGCTGAGTCTCCGATAAGTTTCCGTTAAGTTTCTTATTAACACTGATAGGCATTAATTCTACAATGTGTGTATATATGAGACATCTTCAGTTTCGAATTTCATGAGGCTATTCTGCCCATAAAAATTAAGTAAATTCTGTGCTGAATTTGAGCTCCTATTCATACATGGAGTTCTCAAAATTAAATTTTCTTCTTTGGCCTGAGAAAAGAGTACCCCAGACCTCTTAGTCATATATGAAATCTGCATATGTTCTTCTTTGTGAGGACCTTCCAAAGCATTCATTTGCCCCTTATTCTCATCTCTGTTTGCCTACTCTCTGTAAGACTATATCTTTCACAAGGTTTGGCAAATATTATTGTGTAAAAATCCAGACAGTAATTATTTTAGCTTATGTGGATCAGACAGGTTTTGCTGCAACTATGAAACTGTATTGTGGAATGAAAATGTCCATAGACAGTATGTAAAGAATTGAAGCTTGATGCAATAGTGCACATTTGTAATCCCAATGACTTGGTAGTCAGAGGCAGGAAGATTGCAAGTTTGAGACCAGAGGCAGCCTACATAATTTAGCAAGGCCCTGTCTCAAAGTAAAAATTAAAAAGGGGTTGAGGGTGCAATTCAGTGACAGAGCCCCTACAAAGTATATGCAAAGCCCTGGTTTCCATCTCCCACTACCAGAAAAAAAAAGAATAATTCATTAGGCTGCATTCCAATAGAATTTTATTTATATAAACAGGTATATGTCTGGATTTAGCCTCATGGATGTAGTTTGCTGACCCTCAATTTATAAGATGAAGTTCAAAGGGCAGGAGGCAAATACAGGTCAGGTAAATTTGCTTCAAGTTGGAACAGAAGCTGACAATTTCAAAATGTCATGTCTCACCAGTGTTCTTTGGACAAACTTTATATCAGTTTACCTTTTCACAACCTTAAAAGGACACTTTTCAGTGTTGTAATTCTGTGCCTGAGAAATATTTTTTTACTTTCTTTGCTGGAGTTGGGGATTTCTTTGAGCCACAAATTGGTAATATCTTTGCCCAGGTTCTGAGACATGTGGTTTTGTGTGTACTGATGATTGCCATTCTCATGGAGTCTTTTAAAAATCTGTGTTCTCTCTAGACAGAAAACTTACCTACTTCATATCTCATGTTACAATCCTAACTTATAGGCAAATATCTCACTGATATAATTTCATCAGAGGCAATTTGCAGTTTTAGTGAGTGGTAGAGAAACCTGATATAAGTTAAGTTTGAAAGATTCCATAAAACATTCATGAATTAGATTATAAAATGTCCCAAATCCTACTGCTGCTCAAGTTCAAATTGATATATCAAATACTTTAAATGTTTTCAACCTTAGGATCACCTTCTCACCTCCAATTAGCTCTGAATTGGAAAAAATAAGTTGTTTAGAATTTAGTAACTTGAGCTAATGGCCTTGGCTTTCATTAGAAGTGAGAAGATAAATTTAATATTCATAATCTTCAATCATAATTTAAATAAACTTTTAAATTTTGATTCATGAACAAAAGGAGGTTATAATTTTTGTAAAAAATGTTCATTTAATGTTTACAGTAAATGTTCTTGCTAGATACAGTGGGGTCAGTGTCGGACTCATAGCGACCCTACATACAACAGAAGATACACTATTGTCAGTGCTTCTCTGCTATTCACAGAGTTTTTAATGGCTGATTGCTTTTTAGGAGTGGGCTGCCAGGTCCGTCTCCCGAGTCTATAGCACCTGGTATTCACAGGAGTTCTCCCATCCAACTACTAGCCAGGTCTGACGCTGCTTAACTTCCAAGATATGATGGGATTGGACACCATAGTGGTTTGGCTGCAGGTCCTCATGGTAAATAGAAGCTCCTTTCCAAATACTGAGATTATTAATAAAGATTTTTAAACAACATGTCTTCTCAATTTTATCACAGTAAATAATAGTCTACTTTGTATAACATTATTATTTTATCAGGATTGGAACTCTAAATTTCCTATGTTAACATTGTGAATGAAGCAAATTATACTGTTTTGGAAATGTTTATAAACAAAATATTTAAGAGAACTTAAAATAACTTAACATTTTAAAAAGTGTTCATTCTTATGAAATTCTTATCCTGCTCAATCCAAAAAGATAAAACAATGTCAGGCACAGTGGCACACACCTGCAATCTTAGCAATTTCAGTGATGGAGGCAGGAGAATCTCAAGTTCAATGCCAGAGGCAGCCTGCAGAATTTAGCAAGCCCCTGACTGGAAACAAAACATAAAAAATGGACTGGGGATGAAGCACAGTTGTATATCACTTGTCTAGCATGAGTGAGGCCCTGGGTTCATCCCCTAAGTACTACAAATAAATAAATAAATAAATAAATAAATAAATAAATAAATAAGACAAATATGTTCATTTAAATCATATTTTCAAGATTCTGGTTTACTGCAAGAAATGAAACTAAAATCAGTGCTATAATAAATAAAACAATGGAATAGAATAGATAGCCAAGAAATAAATCCATGTTCATACAGCCAACTGAGATTTGGCTGATCAAAGTCACAAACAGCATACCGTAGAGAAAAAGCAGTCTTTTCACTAGCTGGTGTGGGCAACGCAGGGTATACATTATAGAAGAATGAAACTACACCCCATTTGCCCACTATATTAGAATCAACTAAAAATAGGTCCAACATCCAGGCATAAAACCCAGAACTATGGAATGACTTCAAGAACACATAAGAAAACACTTTAAGACATTGGTGCAGCCAATGATTTCTCAGATAGGACTCCAATGGCACAGAGAACAAAGGTAAAATTGACAAGTAGGTTTGCATCAAACTAAGAAACTTCAGCACCGTAAAGGAAATAATCCACAAAGTTAAAAGATAATCTACAAGCCTTCTTTGGGGTGTCACACCTGTAATTCCTGCACTTGGGAGGCAGACGTAGGAGGATCACAAGTTCAAGGTCATTCAGGGCTACATAGAGAGACCCTGCTTTGAGAAAGAAAAAAATAAAGACAAAATATAAAATGAGAGAAAATATTTTCAAATTTTCATCCAACAAGAGAGTAAAATCCAGAATATGTTTTTAAAAAATTGAAAATCTGAACACCAAAAGCACAAATAATCCATATTTTAAATTTGCCTAAGAAAATGAAGAGACATTTCCCCAAGGAAGAAATACAAATGGCCAACGAGAACACTTAAAATATATTCAATTTCAGTAATCATTGGGGAAATGCAGATCAAAACCACAATGATATATCTTCTCACCCTAGCTAGAATGACTTTTAACAAACAGTCAAAGAAAAATTCTGGTGAAAATGTAAATTAATATAGCCACTATGGAAAACAGTATGAAGTTTCCTCAATAACCTAAAAAGGGAACCAGCAGCCATGGCTGTAATCCCAGACACTCTGGAGGTCGAGGCAAGAGGAAGCATGATGGAAGCAACCTAAACAACTCAGTGAGTCCCTGTCTCAAAATTAAAAAGAAATGGGTAGGGGAGGGTAGGGGTGCAGCTCAGTGGTATATCACTTAATAGCATGCACAGGGTCTAGGTTCAGGCCTCCTAGCACTGGAACAAAGAAAAACTAAAAAAAAAAAATGGTCATATTATCCAGTATACCACTTTGGGGTGTATATTGGAAGGAAATTAAGTCAGCATACAAAAGAGATACCTGCATGCCCATGTATATCATTGCATTATTCACAATAGTCAAGATAAGTAATCAGGGTAAGTGCCCATCAACAAATGATTGAATAAAGAAAATGAGGTTATGCACAAAGGAGTATTATTTGGGCACAAAGAATGAAATCCTTTCATTTACAGGAAACTGGATGGAACTAGAGGAAATCATGTTTAAAAAAAATAAGCCAGACACAGAAAGATGAGTACTGCATTTTCTCTTTCATATGTGGAAGCAAACAAAAAAATAACATGAAAATAGAAAAGGACAATTAGAGGAGAAAAATGGGGCCAGGGAAGAAGGGAGAGAGAAGAACAAGAAGAGATTAGATGACTGCATGGACATACCCAATGCATGCTGTATACATGTGTGGAAAATATCACAGTGAATCCTAATAATTTGCACAGTTAATGTGTGCTAATAATACAATAAAATATATTGCATTATAAAAAATTTAAATGATGAACAAATAGTAATTATCAATATATTAGTATCTGGGAGTGGTGGTGCACACCTATAATTCCAGCACTTGAGAGTTTGAGGGAGGCGGTCAATATGAGTTTAAGGTCAGCCTAGTCTACACAGTGAATTACAGGCCAACCTGGACTACCCAGTAAGATCATGTCCACATACTCGACTGTACTTGGATAAATACAGAGCTCCTCCTATAAGGTGCCCCTTATTTCACACAGGTACCAATGATCTGACTCCTTGGGAAAGAACCCAGTATATACGTAGTCTGTTTTTTCCCAACCAAATTCTCACATCCTTTCTTCAAGAGTAGGTACATATGGAAGAGAATTTTTTTGTAGATTTCCAAAGAATTTATTCACACCAAGCTGAAGAAATATAACCAGAATCTTAGCAAATGTTAATCATGAAAACCAAAAAGATACACATATTTGATAAGCATATTACCTATATATAAAGCATTAGTACCAGACATGTTGAACTTTATGACAGAAAAACTTTTCTAAATACTGAACAAAATCAGAAGGCATGTTGCCTGGCATGCAGTGAGCATAGGGGTTTGGATGGATAACTAAAAGGCATAAGCAAACTTTAGTAGGTACCAGAAATGTAAATCTTGAGACAGGTTTAATTACACTGTATATACACTCAAATAGGGCTGAGGTTTAGATCTGAACTCTCCGAGGACCCAGGCTCAACCCCCAGCACTGCAAAATTGGGAGAAGGACATGACAATCCACTCCTAAAGCAGTTCTTAAACAATCAGCAGATGAAAACCCTATGAGGATTGCTAGGTGTTGGGCCCAGCTTGATGGCACCTAACAACAACATGCATTCATATAAAATTATTGAACTTACAGTTAAGTTCTGTGCATTCCACCATGTCTAAGTCTTGCCTTAATTAAGTCAATCAACTAATTAATAGATAAACATTTGTGATATAATTCTCTACTTTTTGTTCCATTCTTCTAACACCTCTCAATTTCAATCAACTGTCCTGACATTTTCTGTTTCCTGTGACCACTGATGAGAAAATTTAGACAGATAGCAATTCTCGAAACTCTGCCCCTATCCATTCTTCATGAACCTGTTCAAGTCACCACAAAACATACTTTAATTGTACATGTTTTGAATTACCTAATAAAAATTAAGGTATTGAGAGGTTAAAATGTTTGCATGCACTCTTTCATTCAGTTTATATTTCTTTAGATACTGCTTGAACAGAAGGAAAAACAGAATGACACTTTGACCCCAAAGGGACTTAGTTTAAGAATGAACAATGTCAGTAAGAGTATGTAAATTTGACATTGGTCAGGAATTCTTGTCCATTTCTGTTGTTTGGAGTAGGGAAGAAACAATATGCATATAAACTACTTTCAATCCAGAACAAAAATCTCAAGTTAGTTATACTATAGAATTCAAACTGAGGGTACTCAATAGAAGGAAACAAATAAGCATGACCTCAATCATACGGGAAAAATGTGTTTCATATAGAGAAAAATACAAATTGAATTGAGTTATATCAGATTTAATGGTTTAAAGGTCAAATTTTCGTTCTGACTTTTGACTTTTAGAAATCTTCACTTTGCCATTGATTAGGTGTTCATTAAGAACTAAACATGTATTATTTACTTAAGAGACCATGTAATTGCAAGAAAAACTTAAATAACAAATATCTGTAAAAATTACTGAATTGTTGAGAACTTTAATCCAAGAAACAAAAAGAATGTGTATTTTAAAATTGTTTTTCTTTTCTCTATCTGTGAAGAGTAAGACAGCCTCTACAACAAATGGTGCTGGGGAAACATATAAAAGATGGAAACTATCTCTCATTTATAAAAAAAAATAAATCAATTCAAAATACAGCAAAAGTCTTAATATAAGGCCTAAAAGTTTGAAACTAGTAGAAGAAATCATAGGAAAAACACTTCAGATAAAGACATAGGCAAACAATATTCTGAATAAGACTTTAATATATCAGGAAATAATAGCAAGAGTTGACAAATAGGATTGTATCAAATTGAAAAGATTATGGACAGCAAAGTAAATAACTACAAGAGTGGAGAGACAGCATACAGAGTAAAAGAAAATATTTTCCAGCTATTCATTTGACAATGGATTAATAGTATAGAATATATAAAGAAATCAAAGAATTAAACACTGAAAGAACAAATAGTCCTATAACTAAATGGAAAATTAATTGGACAGATAGTTTTAAAAAAAAAGTACAAGTGGCCAATAAATACATGAAAAAACGTTTAACATCCTTCACCATAAAGGAAATGCAAATCAAAACTATACTGAGATTCCATCTCATCTCTCTCCAGTAAGAATGGTTGTCATTAAGAAAACAAACAACATCAAACATTGGCAAGGATGTGGGGGGCAAAGAATACTTATGTACTTTTGATAGGATTGTAAATTAGTACAGCCACTATGGAAATCAGATTCCTCACAAACCTAAAATTAGAACTATTATATGATCCTACTTTAAAACTCCTGAATATATACACAAATGAATTAAAGTCACCATAAAATACAGAACCTGCAGATCCACATTTATCACAGGACTATTCACAATAGCCAGATTACAGAATCAACTTAAGTCCCCATAGACAGATGAATAGATTAAGTGTGAAATATAAATGTATATATAAATATACAAATAATACAAATGTATTAACTATAAAGAAAAATAAAATTATATCATTTGTAGGAAAATGGATGAAACTGGAAATTATCATGTTAAGCAAAATAAGGAAGAAAGACAGAACAAATATCACATTTTATCGCATAGGAGGAATCTAGTTTAAATATAAGAAGACATGAAAGGGTAATATGGATTATTTGTGGGAAGGAAGGGACCAACAGGAAGGGGAAGAGGGCAAGATATGTTAGTGGGAGTGAATATGATTGAAATACATTTTGTATATGTATGAAAATGTCATAATGAACTTTAATACTTAGTACCATTAATGCATGCTAACAAAATTATTTTTGTTTGGTTACCATTGGAAGAAAATTACTATTTTAATTTACAAATGTCAAGCTACAAAAAAATTGAGTTGGTAACAACACATAGAAATAAACACTAACTTATTAACTAAGTTTCTTTTCTTGGAAGCAGTGCTGACTATCTAAGTCTATTGACTGCATAAACAATCACAATTACTAGTCTTTTGAAATTAAGTGAATGCATATTTATTGACCTTTTATTTATCTTTAAAAATGAAAATATATGTTTTAATATATGTCTAAAAATGAAAATAGAGGTTGATAATAACTAGAATCAGACACAAATGAATAAACATTCCATACAATTTTGAGGTTAAGTTTATGGATGAAACAACCTTATAAAATGATGCTAGTAGCCAAAAGAATATGAAAATACCTGAATAGAACCTCAAAATACCTATACAAATGTTATTAGAACAACACACTTCACATGATGAGCAAACATGCTATCCATGATAGAAGAGAAACAAAGGAGATGATGAAAAGGTAGACAAGCAAAGCAGAATATAGTTCTATCAAAAAACCCTCCTGACAGGAAAATTGTAAAGATAGATTGGTTGAGGTAAAAAAAAAAGTTATAAGCATTAAATTTAACTACTTTATTATTCAGCAATCCTACTAATGGATGTACATCCAAAAGAAATAAAATCAGTGTACCAAAGACACATCTGGATTTCAGTGTTTATTGTAGCACTATTCACAATAGCCGCCTGCAGCTGTAGCCCTGTGGCATCCGACCCCATCAGTTCTTGGAAGCTAAGCAGTGTCGGGCCTGGTTAGTACTTTGATGGGAGACTGCCTGGGAACACCAGGTGCAGTAGGCTTGGGAGAAGGACCTGGCAACCCCCTCCCAAAAATCAATCAGCCATTGAAAACCCTGTGAACAGCAGAGAAGCACTGACAACAGTGTTTCTCCTGTTGTACATAGGGTCACTATGAGTCAGACACTGACTGGATGGCACCTAACAACAACAACAACATTCACAATAGCCAAGAAGCCTGATTATATACTAAGGTAAAGAAAATATGGTGTATAAACACAATGGAATGCTATTCAGACATAAAGAATGAAAAATATTGTCATTTACAACAACATGGATGGCATTAGGGGTCATTGAATTAAGTGAAATAAGCCAGGCACACACAAAAAATAATACCACATTATCTCATATGTAGAATCTGAAATTTTATGTCCTGGAAGCCGGGAGTAGAATGAAGATTACCAGATGCCTGGTATAGTGGTAGGATGGGTGGAGAAAGTTTGATCAACAGGTACTAAGATATATTTAGATAGGACAAGTAACTTCCCATGTTCTCTTGCACAGTATAGTGACTATAGATAATGATAATGGATTATATATGCAAAACATGTGGGAGAAAAGGTTTTGATTCTTTTCATCATAAATCAATCACACATATTTGTGGGGATGGATGTGTACTCTTACTTGAACATTGCAATATTTGTGTGTATGGGGAATATATTACAACGTCACAGGGTACACATAAATGTGGGTGGTTTCTTTTTTCTTTTCTGAGAGTCTCACTATGTAGCCCAACATCCATCTTATGGGTATATGTGCAAAGAAAATGATATCAAAAGGAACAAATGATATCAAAAAGACCCATGAATGTCCATGTTTATTGCTGTACTACTTACAGTAGCTAAACTATGTAATCAATCTAGATTCCCAGCAACAGATGGATGAACAAAATGTGGTATACAAACTAAGGGGAAAATTATTCAGCCATAAAAATGATATCCTCCCATTTGCAGCAAAATGTGTGGATCTGGAAGTCATATTAAGTGAAGTAAGTCATAAACAGAAAGGCAAATACCACATATGATCTCTCATTATGCAGATATGGAAAAAAGTCAAATATAATACATAATATGGACTACAAGCTGAATATGGAGAGGTGGGGTAGAGAGAGGTTGAATAATGGTTACAAGAATACAGTTAGATAAAAGTAATAAATTCTGTGGTGTGTAGCACAATGGCCTGAAGCTGTACCACTGTGGCATCCTATCCTCTCAGATCTCAGAAGCTAAGTAGGGTCAGACCTGGTTAGTTCTTGGATGGGAGAACACCTGGGAACACCAGGTGCTGTAAGCTTGGGAGAAGGAGCTGGCAACCCATTCCCCAAAAATAATCAGCCATTGAAAACCCTATAAATAGCAGAGAACTAATAATAGTGTTTTGTCTGTTGTATATAGGGTTGTTATGAGTTGGACAGCGAATTGACAGTACCTAACAAGCCCTTTGGCATGGGATCCTGTCAGATCTTGGAAGCTAAGCAGGGTCAGGCCTGGTTAGTATTCAGATGGGAGACCTCCAGGGAATACCAGATACTGTAAGCTTGGGAGAAGGACCTGGCAACCCCCTCCCAAAAAAAATCAATCTGCCATTGAAAACCCTATGAATAGTGGAGAAGCACTGACAATAGTGTTTCACCTGTTGTACGTAGGGGTGGCTATGAGTCAGATACCGACTGGACTACACCTAACAACAACAACAACAACAACAACAATAACAACATAGCACAATGAGTAGCTGTTATATTTTATGAACCACTAGAGGAGAGTATTGATATAGTAATGAAAAGATGGGGTATGCATTACTTCTCTTGACTTCATCAGTAGATATTGATCACATATATTGAAATATCACAAAAATAAGAACAATTATCGTGTGTTAATTAAAAGAGTTCACCAACATGTCTGTCAGTTTGCCTTACTGTGAAGGCTTGCCCGTTGCTGTGATACTGAAATCTATGCTATGGTATTACAAATACCAGCAGGGTCACACATGGTGGAAAAGTTTTAGCTGAGATTCAAGACTAGGACAGATGAGGGAGTAGGATCTGGCAGCCTACTCATGAAGCAAGTGGCCATTGAAGTCCCTACAAATAGTAGAGAAACACTGTCAGATATAGTGATAGAAAATGAGCCCACCAGGTGGGAAGGCATTCAAAGGACAACTGGGAAAGAGCTACCTCTTCAAAGTAGAGTCTACCTTAATGACAGGAATGGAGTAAAGACCCAGGGACCTCCATTTGCTGATGTGACATGACACAAAATGAGGAGGAACAACTGTAAACATCCATTACCAATTAGAACATGGAATGTACATAGTAGGAATCTAGGAAAAGTACAATTATCAAATGGGAAATAGAGCACATAAACATTGACATTTTAAGCATCAGTAAGCTAAAACAGACTGGCATGGGCCATTTTGAATCAAATAATCATAAGATATATTATTCTGGGAATAATAAATTCAAGAGATATAGGGTTGCATTCAATATCAAAAGAGACAGCTTGAGATTTGTCCTGAGGTACAGTGCTGTCAGTAAAAGAATAATATCCATACACCTACAAGAAAGGCCAGTTAATATTATTATTATTCAAATTTATATACACACCAGTAAAGTCAAAAATGAAAATAGGGAAGATTTTTTACCAGATTCTGCAGTCTGAAATAGTTTGAATATGCAATCAGGATGTACTGATAATTACTGGTGACAAATGTGAAAGTTGAAAACAAAGAAGAAGGCTCAACTGTTGAAAAATATGGCCTTGGTGACAGAAAGTATGCTAGAGATCACATGATAGAATTTTGTCAAATCAATGACCATTTCACTACAAATATATTTTTTACCAACTTAAATGGTGACTATGCACATGGAATTCAGCAGAAAGAACATACAGGAACAATATTGATCACATGTGTGGAAAGAAACATTGGAAAAACTCAATAGCAAATGTCAGAATAAGACCCAGTGCTGATTGTGGATCAGATCATCATCTGCTCATATGCAGATTCAAACTGAAACTGAAGAAAATTAGAACAAGTGTATCTCACCTGAGTTCCGAGACCACCTCAAGATCAGTTTTGATGCATTTGACAACAATGATTAAAGATCAGATGACTTGTTGCATAACATCAAAGACATCATTCATGAGGAAAGCAAAAGGTAATTAAAAAGATAGGAAAAAAGGGGGAAGACCAATTTAAATGTCAAAAGACACTATGAAACTTGCCCTTGAACATTGAGGAGCTAAAGTAAAAGGAAGATAGGATGAAGTTAAGAAACTAAACAGAAGATTTCAAAAGGTAGGTTAAGGAGACAAAGTCAAATATTACAATGATGAGCAAAAATACGGAGATAGAAAACCAAAAAAGAACACTGTCTGATTTCTCAAGCATAAGGAATTGAAGAAAGAATTCAAGTCATGAGTGGCAATAGTGACCAATTTTACTGAGAAAATATTAAACAACATAGGAAGCATCAAAAGAACATGGAAGGAATACACAAGATACTTATACCAAAAAGAATTAGTGGATGACCAACTATTTCAAGAGGTTGCATATCAGTACCATTAGTTACTGAAGGATGAAGTGGAAGCTGCCTTGAAGTAATTGTTGAAACACAAGGCTCCAGGATTGATGGAATATCAATGGAGGTATTTCAGCAAACAGATGCAGTATTGGAAGTGATAACTTGCTTATGCCAGGAGATTTGGAAAACAGCTACCTGGCCGACTGACTGAAAGAGATCCGTATTTGTACCTATTCCCCAGAAAGGGGATCCAACCAAATGTGGAAACTATCAAATGATAATATTAATATAATATACAAGCAAAATTTTGTTAATGATTTTTCAAAAGTGACTGCAGCAGTATATAGACAGGGAACTAATAGAAAATCAAGTTGGGTTCAGAAGAGGTTGGGGAAGAAGGGAAATCATTGCAAATGTCAGATGGATATTAGCTGAAATCAGAGAAAACAAGGATGTTGTCTAGCTTTGTCTTATTGACTACATGAAGGCATTTGATTGTGGGATGATAACAAATTATAGATAACACTGCAAAGAATGAGAATACCAGAGCACTTGATTGTACTCATGAGGAATCTGTACATGGAACAGGAGACAGTCCTTTGAGAGAACAAGGAAACACTTCTTGGTTTAAAGTTAAGAAAGGTGTGTGTCAGGGTTGTATCCTTTCACCATACCTCTATGCTGAGCAAATAATCTGAGAAGGTGAACTTTATGAAGAAGAATGCAGCATCATTATTGGAGGAAGACTCATTAACAATCTGCATTATGCAGATGACAAAACTCTGTTTGCTGAACGTGAAGAGGATTTGAAATATTTAGTGATGAAGATCAAAGAACACTGCCTTCATTATGGATTGCAACTCAATATCAACAAACAAAAATCCTTACAACTGGATCAGTAAACAAGTTCATGATAAATGGAGTAAAGGTTGAGGTTGCCCCAGATTTTATTGTACTTGATTGTACAATCAACAGCCATGGAAGCAGCCAAAAAATTCATAAATATATTGCATTGGAAAAGGTGTTGCAAAAGACATCTTTAAATTGAAAATAAAGATCTCTTTAAAGTGAAAAATTTTCACCATATCTCTTCAATTTATATGCTGAGCACACAATCCGAGAAGCTGGACTTTATGAGGAAGAATATAGCATCAGAATGGGAGGAAGATTCATTAACAACCTGCACTATGCAGATGACACAACTCTGCTTGCTGAAAGTGAAGAGGATTGAAAACATTTACTGATGAAGATCAAAGATCATAGCCTTCAATATGGGTTACGACTAAACATCAACAAAACAAAAATCCTTACGACTGGGTCAGCATGCAACTTCACAATAAATGGAGAAAAGATTGAGGTTGTCCAGATTTTGCTTGGCTTGGCTCTATAATCAACCTCCATAGAAGCAGCAGCCAAGAAATCAAAAGACACATTGCTCTAGGAAAAGCTGTGGCAAAAGATCTCTTTAGAGTATTGTAAAGCAAAAATGTCCCATTGAAGAAGAAGGTGCATCTGACTCATGCCATGGCATTTTCAGTTGCATCATATAGTTGTGAAAGCTGGACATTGAATGAGGGAGACAAAAGAAGAATTGATGCTTTTGAATTGTGGTGCTGGAGACGTCTATTGAATATACCGTGGACTGCCAAAAGAACCAGCAGTTCTGTCCTAGAAGAAGTGCAACCAGAGTGCTCCTTGGAAGCAAGAATGGCCAGACTGCATCTTACATATTTCAGACACGTATTCTTGAGAGATCAGTGCCTGGAGAAAGACATCATGTTTGAGAGAGTGGCAGGTCAATGAACAAAAGGAAAACCCTCCACCAGATGGATTGATACAGTGTCTGCAAGAATGGGCTTGAATATAAATAAGATCCTGTGTGTGGCACAGAATCGAGAAGCGTTTCAATCTGTTGTACATAGGGTTGCTATGAGTAGAACTCCACTCAAAGACACCTAACAACAACTACAACCCAGTGAAAAATAAAGATGTCACATTAAAGATGTAGGTTTGACTGTTTCATGACATTGTATTTTCAATCGCATCATATGGTTGTCAAAGCTGGACATTGAATAAGGGAGACAGGAGAAGAAATTGATGCTTTTGAATTAAGATGCTGGAAACAAATATTGAATATAGTATGCACTGCCAAAAGAACCAACAGATCCATCCGAGAAGAGGTGCAACCAGAGTGCTCCTTAGAAGCAATGATGGCTAGAATGCAGGTTATGTATGTTGGACATGTCAGGAGGAACCAATGCCTAGAGAAGAATATTGTGTTTGGGAGAGTGTCATGTCAATAAAAAGAGCAAGACCCTCAACTAGATGGATTGACACAGTGTCCAATGGGCTTAAACATGTAAAAGATCCTGTGCCTGGCACAGAATCAAGGAGTGTTTCATTCTATTGTACATAGAGTTACTATGAGTTAGACCCTACTGGACACCACCTAACAACAATAATTAAAACAAATAATTGTTTAAGGAGAAGGAAATATTAACTACCCTGACTTGATTATTATACAATGTATTCATGTATCAAATTATGACAATGTACCCCAATAAAGTTATACAATTAAAATAAAATCATGTTCCCTTTTTTATTTTATTATCTAAAAGGCAAGTGTGTGTGTATAGTATAATATTATATATATACATATATATGTATATATATATGTATATATATATATGTATACATATGTATGTGTGTATATATACTCATTTCCCACATGGAACATTTATTTTTGTCTCCCCAATTATATGTTCATGTGAGTTATGTGAGGAAATTAATTTCTCCATAAATATTTTTCAAGAAATTTTATGAGAGTTTCTTATCTTCCTTGTATCTTTAATTCACTAGAGAAGTATATTTTTCTATTCTCCCCCTTTTTATCACATTCTTCTTTCCTTCCTTTCTCACTCCTCTCCTCTTCCTCTTCTTCTGTATCTCTCCTCTCCTCTTTTTCTAACTTCCTCTTTCTCCTCTCTGAAAAATAAAATATTTTTAACACCTCAATACATTTAATAAATAAATTCAAATTTCTGTTAGTTACTGTAGGGGACTGTAGCCTTTGATCATTCTGTTCTCTGCATCATGTACATCACACAATAGTTTTGGATCTCATGCCAATAATTTCAAAACCACTAATCTGAATGATAACAAAAGCCACCATTGGAAAGTCTACATGTTGTAATTAGAATTTTAAATATTTCAGAGGTACTCACATTTTGATGTCTAGGATATTAATAATGTAGCAGAAAAAATATATTTTGTGGAGGGAAATATGAAAAATGCAAAATAACTACAGGAAAAAAGGATATGATATATACCATAAGAGAATATGAATTCATCTGAGTGTTCAGAATAGTTATTTCACATTCAATTGAGAAAATAAGAAATGCATTTATAAAAATAAGGTAGATGTTAGGTTCTGAGTAACATTATTCTGGAAATTGGAATCTCTGAAGGTGCAGGACATCATTTGAGGAAGGGTATAGAGATGAGGAATGGTAATATCTTTAATAGCCTTAGATCCAAAGTGTCCAAATGGGAGATGTTGAGAAATCATATGTATTGTAATCAATGTAGTCCAAATTCATTGATTGCAATGCAGCTATAATATCACAGGCATTATAGAAATATAAAGACTTGAATCCGAATCTTAGCTTAGCTAATTACGATGTACTATTATCAAAAAAGTGTATCATATCATTTTCCTCCAATAATAAAGAATATACAATTAATTCATTGGGAAAAGAAGTATCTGCAAAGGAAAGTTATTATCATCAACTTTATGATTGTAATTACATGAATTATTAACAATACATTGTCTTTTGGTGGATGTAAACTTAGTGAAGCAATAGATTTCTTTCCCTACATAATTGATGTTAATTTTACCTTTAAAGGTTAATAAAGCATCAGTAGCTATTTTTTCTTTAAATTTGCATTGAAAATATTTATCTGAATAAAGATGAGAGTTTCAACTCAACTGTCAAACAAAATCATTATTGTATTAACCTTGCAAATGGTTTTGGCCAGAATTTTATTTATATACTTAGTCATCTTCAAAAGAGAAAATTAAGCTTCGCAACAATATTACCTTCATTTAAACTATATTTAAAGCATTTAAAATTCATATGTAATGGCAAAATTCACCAAGAGGTAGCTGACTCCCATGGTTGTAGGTAGTAGGTGGCTGTCCTAAAAATCCAAGACAGTATAGTCATTCTACAAGTATGTGCTAAGTTTACAGAATGAGCTGAAAATTGTATTCAGTCCTGAAAGCTTGGAGATGAAGAAGGTATTCTTTATCATTGAGTATTTCTGAGCAGTAAGATGAAATTATGACAACAGCTTTACCAGTAATCTAACAGTGTGACGTAAGAGGACATAAACTGCCAAAGTGATCTTCCCCAGGACTGATAGTAGCTAACATTTATTGGTATCATGTAACAGTACCACTTTCCAGATGAGAACACAACTGTGTTGGGCCTTATGATAAATTTACTTCAAATTAGGATAAGTAACTAAAATATATGCAGATAATAAGAATATCCACTTTCCCATATTCCACCGTATTTTATTCTATCCTATGAAGATAAACTAATGAGGTTATATGTGTTCTTGTGTTTAACAGAGAGGTATTTGGAATGAACTTAGTACAACCACCATGACCTCTTCAACAGTAATGCTGGTTACCTTTAAATTTAAGACAAACTCAGAACATTTATATAATAAACTAATTTCAACACAAATAGTAGTCCGTATTTACTATGAACAGTGAGATAGTATGGTCATGTGTCATTGAACAGTGGAGATATGTTCTGAGAAATGCACTGTTGGGCAATTTTGTTGTATGAATGATATAGAGTACACTTACACAAGCATAAGGCTATTGCCACATAACCTGGCATACTCTTTTATGGTAATATTATTTTCTAATAAGTAGAAGGAATGCACTCTTAACAATCAAAATCATACTAACATAAATACATAAAATAATAACATAATTGTTTATCATTATAAAGCATTATATTCTGTACATAATTGTATGTGCTGTACTTTTATATGGTCGGCAACACAGTAGGTTTATTTATACCAGCATAACCACAAACACAAGCATTGGAATGTATTATGACAATTATGAATGCTATGAGAGCACTAAAGGAGAGGAGTTTTTAAACTTCATTATGATCTTGTAGGATCATCATCAAGTCTGGGGTCTGTCATTCATGGAAATGTCAGTATGCAGTTCATGACTGTATATTGTTTGATGTAAGAGATTTAAAGTAGAATAAACCATAATTCATGCTTCATAATATGACTTACATTCATGTTGACAATATAAAAACAAGAAATATATTATTCTACAGCAAAGATACTCTATAATATATTTCTAAATAAGGAGCAATTTAGTCTAAATGAGGACCTTGGGAAATGTTTGTGGAGAAGCCAGACTTGAGTCATGATTTCCACAGGAGAAGATGGGTTTTTGCCACAGAGTAAATGAAGGCACAAATACTAAGATCTTTTCATAGAAAGCCATCTGTGAAGTCAGTGACGTGGCAGAGTAGAAGATATCAGCCTTCATTTCCCCACAAAAGGCAATAATTAGAAAACTTTCCAGGCATAGACAAAAATAGACTTGGGAGAACTCAAGGCTTCAATTAAGCAACTGTAGCAAAATGGTGGACAACAACTGAGAATAACCACATAGAAATGATCACTGGGGAGACTGGCCTATCTAAGACATCAGCAGAAGGCCAGGCATGATGAAAGGCATAGGCTATCAGTATCAGCTAGGCAATAGTTGCCAACAAGTTATTCCAGTGCCTCACTGCACAGACTAACACCCTAGAGCATGGAGCCATGGCTGCAAGCAAGCATGCCCCTTCTCTTTGGAGCTACTGTCAGTCTGCACATATCTACTCTCTAGACTGATCTCATCATCATAGTCATTCTGAAAGTGCCTCCATCAGGACACCAGAGCAAAGCCAGGGCAGTCATTCAGGTCCTGGGCTCTGAAACAGTGTTATTCCTGCACATATCCACACTCAAGACCCTGGATCCATGGCTGCTCTGTAAGCATGCATGCCTGGGAAACCAGAGCCACTATCACAGCGGAAGTGTTTATACCCTAAACCACAAAATTGCTATAGAACATGCCTCATCACATGCACTTTGACTGTGCATATGCTCTAGACCCCAGCTCTCAGTTACTCCCCAAATTTCTGTGTCCCACATAGCATTATTACTATGGCAGTTGGGTACATGTGTTGGGCAGGGATGTGATTACTCTGTGAGAGAAAGAGATCAAGAAAACTCTGGCTAATTCTCTACTATTTATGCAATTATTAAGAAGATATAGCAGGCAATATGGATTCCAAATTCTGGGAAACAAATGGAATAGGGCATCTGAAAATAGCTTATTGTATTTTCAGTGCTGCTTTAAACATTTATAATTATATTTACTTCAATAAACTTTCTCATTCAAATAGAAAAAAAAATCCATATTTAAAAATGAGAAATAACCTTAGAAATATTATTTCATTCAGAATAAAATTTTCATATATATAAATTTATAATTTTATAGACAAAATAAAAAATATAAACACATGCATATACATAATATATATCACAAAAGTATGCATGTATTGTACTAAAACTATATCTAAAAAATAAGCCACAATGTAACACTGTATTCCACATCATAAGAGCTATTTTTTCCTCAGAAAAGCAAAAATAGGGAGGAGACATTAAACGTGAATGACTTAAAGAAACAAAGTCTTTTTTGAAAATGTTTCATGAAGCATTCGTTTCTGACCAGCTAATTTATCTTACAACATGCAAGGAAGGTTAAATAGCCAGCTAATAGCAATAATTTCTGTAAATGTGGTCTTCAACAATAATTTTAAGGCACTAAAAATATATTGTTTTCTTAGATATCAATACAGTCCAGATTATACAGTTTTCATACTCATCATTTAAAATTCTATGTTTACTAGAAGGTCATTTTTTGTCTCATCAAATAGGAATGATGGAGAAATATGATGACTAAAATAATTCTACTCATTGTCATCTGAAGCAGACTACCACACACCATGTGTGTAAATAAAACAGTTAATTAAAGATAGCTGGTGTCATGTAAAATGAAAAAGATTGAACTCATCAGGATATTATTCATTGAATACAGATTTACCAACTGCCTTCACAAAAGTAGGTGATATAGATTTAAAATATACTTATTTTCACCAAATTCTGCTTTTTAAAAAAATATCATACAGTCTCAAATATTGGTTTAACATGAACTAATTTAACTTCTGAGCTTGAAATCTAAATAATTTTCAGGTAAAGAAGATTCTGAATAACTAAACAGTGTCATTTCCCAGAGAATATATCCATAAATAATTTAAAAATCAAATATTTATAAGTTTTTTATTAACTCGATAAATGATATGATTGTGTGTAAACAAAAGATATTTTCAGAAGTCAAAAATTCATGCTAATAATTTGAATCTATCAAAAATATCTTTATGTGTGAAGCACCTTATAATATTGTTGGAAACTGGAATCCAGATGAATAAAATTTGTTTAAATACCTCTTCATAGAGATAAGTGCCTTTTATTAACAGAATAAAATTTGTTTAAATACCTCTTCATAGAGATAAGTGCCTTTTATTAATAGAAAATAAATTTGATTGAAGGAGATCAAAATAACAAACCATGCATAAAATGTTAGAAATTGTGAAAGATATATAAGAGATCTTCTCAGAGACAAAGGAAATATTTTCTACACAATTCTCCCTGAGCTTCAAGCTTATCGAAATATCTTGAAGTGGAGTATGGTGGGAAGGAAAGTAGGCCAAGTCATTCTGAGTGGAGAAAGAGATGGAAACAACAGGACTATTCCTGAACTAAGTAGGAAAAAGATAGGTGCTTTGGATCACAGTCCTCCTGCAATTCATGTACTGGATGGACTTTACACAGAAAGTGTGGCAGTGTAAGTGCAGATTTTTGTTTCTAATGTTAAGAACTTAGCCACCTGCCTGAGTATCCATGTGATGCAGAGTAAATTACACTATGTTTTCTTTTGAAGATCTCTCTCAGTCTGAACCTCATTTCACAGCAGATGTGGAGGAAGTAGACTAAACTGTGAAACTGGAGCCAGGACTATCATACAAGCATAGTCACCATTTGTGTTTGTTACCTTTTATGTTGTAACAAAATACCTGACAGAACATCTTAACTGAGTAAGGATTTATTTTAGCTCACAGTTTCAGAGGATTTCAGTCCATAGTGGCAGGGAAGCCACAGTGTAGCAGGTTACAGGAACATATCCCAGAGAGCTCTTCACCTTGAGGCCCACCAGGAGCAGAAAGTGAGAAGAGAACTGGGGCCCATGTAAAATCCCAAAGTTCCACACCCTGCGGCCTAATTCTACCAACTATATCTCCATCCCCCAAATTCCATATCCTCCTTATATAGTATCACACATTGTAGACCAAAGATTCAAACACGAATCTTGGGAGACACTTTCTATGCAAACCATAACACTCTACTCCTGGCCCCCAAAGTCTCATGCCCATCTCATAATACAATATTCATTAGTATAATTCAAGGTTTCTTAAAATCTTTTTTTTTATTAGAAATTTTAATGTACATCATAATGTGATTCATTTTGACATGCTTTTCGTTGTGACAATTTTCATATATGCAATTTGATAGGCATTATTCATATAGGTTACCCCTTACCCTCCTCTATGTTTCCCCCCTCCCCCCTTCCTATCTAAGTTTCCCATCCAAGTCTTCTCTATCTTTTACTATATAGTATTTTTCTATATGTCCTTGGGTTCCATTTCTGTTTAAGATAGAAACTTTTCCTGTAGTGGTCTTTGTTTCTATCTTGTTAGAACAATTACATGCG